>JAOTOM010001118.1:0-58668 GCA_034440615.1 Ashinkailepas kermadecensis
AGGTCATCCTACATTACTTTCGAACTGTCTGTCATTCAACAAAGGCCAGCTTGCACGCGGCAGAATTCCGGCAGGACCTTGGCTCAGCAGACCCGACGTCGGCGGCAGAAATGGCAGCCGGCCGCAGGCTCTGACGTCACGTTTCATTCTGCCAACGTCATTCTATTGGCTGACGTCATCTATCCAACGCGCAATGAAGCGTCTCGGTTGCTTGTTTACTGCGCCATAAATGATCCGCTGCAGTAATACTGCCGTCCGACGCTCGCATCCGACGTCAGAACGCGGCAAACAACTTGGAATATTTCATGTTGTCTGCCGCCGACGTCGGACAAAGCTGGTAATCATACTCCCCATGGCTATATACAGTGCGTGACGTCGTCAATGTATGCTGTGACGTCAGAGGTTGCGGACGTCGCCGACGTCGGATTCTGCGCGATTCTGCTCGGTTCTGCCGGGTCCTGCTCGGTCCTGCCAAAGACACGATTCTTCCGGGAGTCTGAGAGGTTTCTGCCGCGTGTAAACAGGCCTTCAATGGGCGCAGGAAGAGAGCCTGCTTCTCCGCGGCCTACTTCTCCTGCTCCAGCAGGAGAAGTAGGCCGCATGCAGCGTAATATGTTGTTTCGTTCGCAGGAGTCTGATGCCTGTGAGGACCAGTGGATTCCGATCTCAGCTGCCTTGTTCGGACACCGCCTGCCTGGGCGCAAGTAGATCTTAGTTCGGCGGCGCGGCGGCGACACGTGCACTCGACACTAGCGCTCTCGGTGAGCGTGACACTAGCGCCCCTAGCGGCCGTCCGCCGGTGCCGGCGGGGTTGGTGGCACCCGATGGTCGGGTGTCTGTAGCTTCATCTGGGATAGCTCCAGAGGAAATTAGGCTAGAGTGAGCTCGGAAGGTGAACATGACGTCTGCCGATTATCTAGTGCAGCTGCCTCTCAAGTACGACGCCCTGAAATGGCATAAAGGTACGACAGAAACTGTCGAGCCATTGCACATTTACGTCCTCTCGTTGAAGGGTACATTTTTGCACCGCTGCACTAATCGCCCTCAGGCCTTGCATCGGGTTGTATGGCCAGCGGCGAAACGCCATGAACTTCTGCATAACTGCCAGAATGCATTGCACAACGCCGCAGTGAGGGTGAGATAAAATATACGAGCAGATCAGCAAGCATTCCTGGCAGCAGGCGGTTCTCCTTTGGTCGATCACAACGGAACAAAATTGCATCCTTTCACCACTCCTAATTCTTCAGGTCATTCCCGAGATCGGCCAACCTCGATTCCACATTCGACTTCATCGGGCAGCCTCGATTAACATTGAGATGTGCGACGATGAACCTGGTCTGCCCGCAGTCACCACGGGCGGCGCCAGTTTATTCCGCCCCGCTCACCACGGCGCCTTCCTCCGCCTCTGCATCCTCGCCTGGCTCACCTGCCCGCGGTCGGCTCGCTGGCCGCTGATTGGTCGGCGGGCCGCAGTGCTCCGTTGGCTGCATGTCTCGCGGCCGTCGACTGACCTTGGCACGGCCGTTGCACGGGGCGGCCGCATCCGCCGACTGAATCAGCTGATCTCCTGGGTCACGGGTCGCCATGCAGGGCGAGCTCACGTGCCAATGTTTTACTGGACAGCTTGCAGGGCAGTGGAAGAGGACTGCGCCAGGAGGACGGCGTTCAACAACGCGAGGACGGCGCCGGCAGTGATGTCACCGTGGATGTTCGTACGAGACATTCCAGTATCCGAATGTGATCACAGTCATGAGGTGAGTGTGGGCGCTCGGACTCAGCCGTCGCCTGATGTGCTGCAGGGAGCCGCTCGGGCGAGATGGATGTGGCAGCTCTCCACTGATGTTCACTCCAAGGCTCGCTCAATGCACGATCGCGTGCAACGCCGCTGGTGCGACTCGGACAGGTGGCTCAGCGAAGCTCGGGGTGCGTGGTGAGGGGGCCGAGGCAGCGTGCACACCCGGGCGCCACGACAGTCCAGCCGTGTCTCACGGCCCTGACCGAATGCTCCGGGACCCTGACTGAACATCCCGGGGCCCTGGCCGTCCGCGTGTCTGCGTGGACACACAGGGAGTCGCGGCGTGACCTAATGCAGCGTCAGGCTCGTGGACGCAGCTGTCGACGCCGACATTGCCGGTCACTTGGAGATCTGTCCTCGCTATCCGTCAGTCGATCATAGCGAGATATTATGACCTCTGACCGACAGCCGATATTGTTATATCGGCACTGTCACAAGGCACGCTCCGTCTCGGTCTGTGTTCACTGACGGGTGTGTGAAGACTGCCGAGGCGGCCGGCGCGGCAGCCGGCCGACACGGGTCCCCAACAGATGTGCTGCCCCATCTGTCGGGCCCTCGCACACGTCTCCACACAGACACACAACAGATATGACTGGTTCTTATGACTGGTAACTGATCTCCGATGTCTAACGGTTGGCATATGCCCCATCTGTGACTGAGCATGTCATGCTGACGACGTCCGGCATCCGCATCCGCAACCGCTTCTTCCTCTTCTACCGCTTCTTCCGTTCACCACAGATGGTGCGGGAGCTATGCGGTTGCATGAGGGGAGCGACCAGCTGAACCCAGGGACTCAGACACAACTTTTCTCTGGAGGCCAAGTACTCCAGTAAGAAATGCGTGAAAATGAGGCATTGTGTTATTTTAACGGGTATTGTTAATGTACTTATATAGATATTGATACTGCATTTGAAAATGAAGGAATACTCGGATCACTGAGGGAGAGATTGCTCCTCCAGTTAACATGCTATTCGAGTCTCTGATTGAGGTGATCAAATATGAACTGATGCATGGCTAGCCCACAGTTGGGTGACTTTTCCACTGGTCGCAACGGCGTCAGCCGTCCAGCATGACAGTCGGTGGTCCTCCCCGCTAATCCTCAGGGACAGTCCGCGACCTGAGGTCACGGGCGACTGGCAGGTGGTGCATCGGTCAGCAGCCGAGGGTCAGGTCACCGGAGCTGGCTGTCACTGGTGAACGAGTTTGGTCGCCCAGCCAGAGTGGGCCTGATGGGGCCTTGCGATGCTTCCAATGGCCCTTCCCGTCATGACTGGAACCCCTGAATTTGCGAGGCACACTTTTTAAGCGGGAAAGAAGGATCCTCGAACACTTCGGAATGCTCGACCTTTGGGGAAAGGAACCCCACAAATGTGTACCAGCTGATTCGAGAGCATGTGGCGGGGGCGTGACCACAAAACACATGCGGTATGTGTTTGATATCAAACCGCCTGTGACATGTGGTGCATTGAAATCGTGATTGTTTTGACATGTGATGTTGTTGTTGATGAATATTTTTTACGTGATGTGGGAATGAGTGAGTCCGGTGAGTCCAATCTGTAGGTGTGCAACTATGCGTTTTTGTGTCTGGTGTTTTCTTTGATAGTGTTGCAGCGCTCAATTTCGCGATGAACCTCGTGCAGCTGTGTTCGTGAGGTGTTCCATCCGTGTTGGACGCGTTTGCTGACAGCCTGGTGAATCGTGGGGTGATGGTCTGATTGTGAGCTGGACAGCATGGTGTATTGTAGTGTAGCGGCTATGCGTGCTTCTCTGTTTGCGTGTCCCTTGCCGAGTATGTTTGTGTAGCTGGCGCACAAAGAAGATGTGGTTGTTGGCGTGGGGTTGATATGTTGTACATGCGAAGCATGTGCGGCATCTTGGATGCTTGAAAGTAGTGTAGGTTGTAATGCTTCGAATGGCTGATATTGCGTCAGTATCGATAATGTCGTGTTGCATGTTAGTGTTGTGACCCTATGAGCATGCCGACCAAATTGCGTATAATTCTGCAGCGTGGGTAGATACTGTGTCTGGCAGACGGGCTCGCAGAATGACCCGGGGCGGTGCTGTGCCCGGGTACAGCACTGTCACTGCACCTGTCTGCTGTGGTGGGCATGGTGTGTGTGTCTTGGAGCCGTCAATGTCGATTATGTTGCAATTTGGATAGCCTGATGTAAAATACCGACAGTGTTGTTGAAAGCCTGCGTCTGTGTAGGTATGCTTTGGGTGGTCTCTGAGCAGATGTGCCGTGGGTGATGGGTGCTTCCACCACGCGGTGGCGGGTGGAAGCGGTTGCGTGTTGGAGAGTGTATTATGCAGGTGTAGTGGCATGTGTGTGCACTGTGCACACGACATCCTATGGTTACGAAGTTGAGTCGTGACGAGTGCATGAGTTAGTATCTGCATATGGTGCGTAATGTGAATGCTTGTGTGCAGAGGTCATATCTAATCGGGTGTGTTTTGCGGTTATGTCAAGGAAGTGATGTGGTGCGTCTGTGCTCTCATGGTGCTCTCTGTGCTCTCTAATGGTGACATGTGGTTGTAAATATGAAGTGTCTTCGTTGGTGATTTCATATGTGTTTCTGTGGTAATTTTGAGGCCTTGATTTTGATTTTTTTGACAATTTCGGGGTTCATCGGAGCTGGGTTTTTCAAAAGACGTCCATGTATTCCATGATTGGCCGAATGATGCATTTGTACAATGTCAGGAGTGTATTTCTGTCGGATCCCCAAGTTTGGCCGGAAAGTGCTCGTAGAATGTTAACTATTGTGGCGTGCGACAAATATTTAGCATGCATATGTGGCCGAAAGGTATAGGCCATGGACTTAAACCACGGGATATAAGGGCATCAGCCATGGTAAGCGAAAGGTGTGTGTTTGTGATCTAATTTGGTTATTGTAAATCTGTCGGTGAGTGATAGCGGAAAATAATGCATTTAGTGCTAGATTTGTGGGTGCAATGTGCAGATTCAGAAATCAGAAGTTCAGTTTGTCTGGTAAGTCTGTAAGTGCGAGCTATAGCGGACCAAGTGCGTTGTCTAATGTTCTGTGTGATGTTCCAAGTACAGTGTCATCTCCATGAAGGGCAACTTGGCCAGATAGATTGCCTGTGAAGATTAAGCTTCGACGGAAAAAGAACCGGCGACTTATAGAGCGCAATTTTGCGTAAAACCAGCGGTGCAAATTTAGTTTCCAAGATGTGGGGCCCAATTTTTACTTGAATGATCGACTTACAATGTAGAAATCAAGTTGGCATGCCAATCATCCCTGCACATCGAAGCTGTGCAGATGATGTACGAGTGCATGTAAGTTTATGGAAACAGCTGATGAGGTCGACAGGCCGGTATGAGTCAGCGGGAGTTATTGTTGAATGGCAGAAAGTTCGAAACTTACGTAGGATGACCTGTAACTGTATTTTGTTTTAAACATTAAGGTGAAAATATTTATTACAATGCCCGACGTCTCGGTATCATGCCTTCTTCAAGGGCAAGGAAGAGCGAACAAGTTGTGCAGATTTCTGACTGCAAAACGTGTTCGCTCTTTCTTGCCTTTGAAGACGGTACGACACCGAAACGTCGGGCATTGTAATAAATATTTTCACCTTAATGTTAAAAAGACTAATACAGTTACAGGCCATCCTACATTAATTCAGCGGGAGTTAGATCCGCGTCAGACTTTGGGATAGGTCTAGATAGGCCGGAACGTTGACACAGCTTACAGCGCCGCGGGAGGTGAGGGGGGGGGAGTATGATCGTCATACTACTACCGTGTGGTGAGCGGGCGAACCTAGCAACACCGCTGCCCTATCTGTCCTCTTCAGAGTAGCGTTAGCGCCGACGCACGCAGTCTCGACTCGCCACTCAGGAGCCACAGTTAGCCGCGGTACCCCGTCCGGGCTTGACGTCAGCTGCCGCCCTGTGGCACTGGGCAGTACTGCACCACTGCTGCACTCCACTGTGCCAGCACTGCCCTATCCTGCACCACTTCTGATCGCCACTGCACCATTACGCGCACGGCTATGTTGGCTGTTCTTGCGTTTGTCTCTCTGGTGTTGGTGTATTTGTGGCTGAGAAGACCGACGCGGCCGGCACTGTACCCTCCCGGTAGGTATCTGACTCTCATCATACTCTGTCCACGGGTACGCACTTACCGTCTGACGTCTACCGGACACCCACTGCTCACACTTATACAGCCGGCACTGTACCCTCCCGGTAGGTACCTGACTCTCACCATGTCCTGTCAACGTGTACGCACCTACCGCCTGACATCTGCCGAACACGTACTGCCCACACTGATACGAATGTAATGAACACATTCCGTTGGCATTGATGCTGTCGGCGGGCGCACTGATAAAGAATAGCGAATGGTTGACAACTGTGAATCGCACATCTAGGATAGGGGTTGTCAGCCTACGTTAACTGATGAGCTTATGTTTTAAAAAAAACTTGTCCCTAATCGCCGTGTATGGTGCAAAACATTTGAATTTGTTGACAGCTTGACATCGGCAATATGCAATGCATGACACTTTACTCTTTGGAAAGTTGTCATATGAACTTGCTGGTATTACGTTCTCTTGCCCGTGCCCCTGAAACGCTCTGACAATTTACTCAGACTCATATTGCTTCAACGAAACGTATGATGGGCCAACGATGTCCTCTAATTAGAGTGGCTTAGACAGATTCATCATTGCATACATGCATCCCGAATGAAATAGAAATGTCCATTTTGTTTATTTTGTTTTAAACTTGTGCATACTCGCTGCGTATGGCTGGAAAACATTTTAATTTGTTGACAGCTTGATATCAGTAATATGTAACACATGACATTTTACTCTTGACACCACGACTACCTTGATTTCCCTCCATTATGAGGAAGTCGCCGTGATTTTCATGTGGATTCCAAGCCACCCAGGTCTGGCTGGCAATGAGGTTGCTGACCTGGTTGCGGAGGGGGGCTGCAAACAGTAGTCGCAGGACGCGCCTAGCCCTTCCCCTGGTGACTTCGAGACATCAATATCATCCCTTGTTGATCGAAAGTGGCAATGCACTTGGAACATGAAAACTAGCAAGCTGAAGCTGGTAAAACCAGTGCTTGGAACGTGGCAGTCGTCATTTCGTACGCAAGGAAGAGAAGAAGTTGCGTTGTGCCGACTTCCGATCGGTCATACACTAGCTACACACAGGTACCTGCTGACGGCAAGCGACCGCCCTCTGTGCGCATGCTGTGCCGCTGCACTTACAGTATATCACGTACTGGCTGACACGCAGTATATCACGTACTGGTTGACACGCAGTATACCACGTACTGGCTGACTGCCCGAGACTGGGACCTGCAAGCCACAGACAGCCTGCGGCTTCGTAGTATCGATATGGCACTGCGACAAATGCTGGCCGATGAATCTCAAATCGTTGCATCTGGGGACATATTTGCATTTCAGAAAAAAGTAAATTTTGACATCATCTAGCGCCCATCGTAAGCATTGATGTGAGATAAACTTTAAAATAGCGAAAGGTAGCGTTATTGGCGCAAAATGGCCAACGCAGTCGACGTGCCCTGAAACACAAGTCCACCACCACCACCACCCAGGCCATCCGAACTTTCCCTGGATCACTCCTAATCACCTGTCTCAACACAATTTCTTGGTGACATCCCAGAATCGGCACCTCTATCGCCCCTTTAAAAGGTCCTCATTACGTCGGAGAATTGTCCATAATTTTCAAAGGAGAACGTCAGATGGCAGCACTATCGCTCCACCAGGCGCTTACAGCACCCTCCACAATGATACGAGTCAGTGTACTTAAATTCTACCTTGCAATATTCCGCAGGTAAAATAAGCAATATTTACATGCTGTGATAAGCTTCTTAGTCACACATATGTACTAGAAAGACATGTGTGTGTGTGTGTATTTTCTGTCCTTCTGCACCATTCACCCTAAATTCTAGTACGCAGCACGTTGCATTCCAGACTTTCGAAGTCCTGCAATGTGGATTAAATCTGGAGGAAAACTGGCAATCTAGTTGGTTTTCTGGTCAGCGAGGTAAGCAAGCTGCAACGAGGTTTCTCTTGTGTTTATGTTAATTTGTAGGAAGAAATATTGTGTCGGGCTGAAAGAAGATAAAATTTTCACCAGGAATTTATACATTTCCGGTCTATTTGAAGCCATATCCATTACAAAAATATCTGTTAGGCATGCCACTATTTTCAACCGTGGGCAAACAATGCCCACCTTGCCCACCTTTCAAAACCACCACTGGCACCTACAACGGCTAGGGTGTCCCTAAAAATTTCGGAGGTGATCAGTGCACCCCTTCCCTCCTCAGTAAGTGACAGTGCAGTGCGTAATCCAGCCATACAGATTGTTCCTTCTTAGCACTCCACCTCCTCCCCGGAAAGACGGGAATTTGTTGGAAAATAACTCGTCTCATCGTGTGACAAGCAGCCCGCTGAAACTCTGGATTCAAGAATCATTAATCTGGTTTCATGACGGGGGAAATCGTAGCCCGAAGGAAATGTGCAGTCATCGGACAGCAGTGTACTTGTACATTTCTCACTGGAGCATGGAGCACTGGAGCAAAATTGCACTTCTGGAATAACACTCCGACACGTCTTGGTAAAATGTGGCATTGACATTAACATAGCATGGCTGTGGAAGAATATGTACTTTTCTAAACGCGTACTTATTTATAAAGGTGTACTTAAATGGGCAACGTGTTCTCTGGCACAGGCGAAGTCAAACCATGAAGTTATTATGTTGAAATTAATATGGTAGATTTAAACTTCTTAACGTTAAGCTTCGGAGTGTCAAAACATCCAGGTGGGGTGTCAGGATATGTAATGGAAGCGGTTAGTGAAAAAGGAACGGTGTTGATCATATTGTGCCACGCTTTTGCAACATGCTGATACACATGTCTCAAATGGGTGCATGACGTGCTCTATCATGGTCGACTCTGTACGAGGTCATTTCATGCCCGGACATTTACTTTCAGGTCCGCCAACGTTCCTGATCTTCGGCAATCTGTGGACTGCAATCGAGATGGCCAGGGGAAACTACGTTGAAGCCGTCATAAATGCCGGCCGAAAGCAGTTCGGGGATGTCATTGGTTTTGTATTTCCAAACGGAATGAAATTCGTGCACCTGTTCAAATTTGAGGACATCCGAGAAGCGTGCGGCAAGATGGACCTCACCGGAAGAAGTCCGACCTTCCCGGCACTCGTGCGCAGTCACCAGAAGAGGCTTGGCATCATACTTGGCGAGGGCACTCCGTGGATGGAGCATCGGCGGTTTGCGTTGCGACATCTGCGAGACTTGGGGTTCGGAAAGATTTCCATGGAGGCGATAGTTCTGGAGGAGTTCGAACATCTCGCTAGCGACTTGAAAAGCCGCATGGGCTCACCGATGAAAGCGAATTTCCGCTTCGAGCTGACACTGCTGAACATCCTGTGGAAACTCATAGCTGACCTGCGCCTGGACAGGAGCGACCCAGAAGCGCAGCACTATGTGGATTCCGCCCAGGACTTCTTCAGATCGGTCGGTCCGAAGAGTCCGCTCAACTTCGCGCCGTGGCTGCGCTTCGTGCTGCCGGAATGGACCGGGTACAACGCCCTGGTGCGCCACCGGGAGACCACCGTCGCCGTCTTCAGTCGGCTGATGCGCGAGCACCAACAGAGCCTCGATCCGCACAGCCCGCGCGACTACATTGACCACTTCCTGATCGAGATGCAGCAGCCAGACGCCGCCGAGCGCCACTACACGGAGGCCAACCTCGCCGTCATCGGCATGGACTTCTTCATCGCCGGCATGGAGACCACGGCCACCAGCCTCACCTGGGCGCTCCTCTTCATGGTGATGCACCGGGACGTGCAGCAGCGCGTGCAGAGCGAGATCGACGCCGTGCTCGGCCGCCGGCCGCCCGCGTACGCCGACCGAGCCGACATGCCGTACACAGAGGCGACCGTGCTGGAGCTGATGCGACGCAGCTCCGTGCTGCCGCAGGCGATCGGCCACCGCGCCCTGCGCGACACCACGCTGCTCGGCTACCGCATCCCCAAGGACACCATGGTGATGATGCACCTGGCCGAGGTGCACATGGACCGCGAGTACTGGGGCGACCCGGAGGCGTTCCGGCCGGAGCGCTTCCTGACGGCGGCCGGCGCCGTGCGCCGGGACGAGCGGCTCGTGCCGTTCGGCGTCGGCCGGCGGGCGTGTCTCGGCGAGACGCTGGCCAGGATGGAGCTGTTCGTGCTGTTCACCTGTCTGCTGCAGAGGTTCACGTTCGCCGCCGCGCCCGGCCAGACGCTCACCATGCAGCCCGTGTTCGCCGTGGTGCAGCACCCCATGGAGTTCTTCGTCCAGGTGAACGCACGCGGCTGATTGATCTGGCGGCCTGCTGACCTGTGCTGGCGGAACTCGTGATGGTGATGAGGCGTTGATGGTGAATTTGCAATGTGAAGACTCGCAATAAATTGGCTCACCATGAGCGGGGCTGATCTACAATTGGGCTCATCATAGGGTGTATGTCACGAGAAAAGTACGTCCACCTTACTGAACTACAATATTTTGCATGCACGCTTTTGCGACCGTTATAATATTCGCCATGATTTCCGTCTTATTGTGTTGTGCACATGACGTCCTTGTTTTTATCTAGGAGCGATCTGGCTATCTAAGGCATCCAGAGCAGCAACATTCCTTCCATGCTACCTCGAGATTTATAATACATCGCGTCGATGGTACGGATTGTCTCATTTATGGTAAGTCCAAGAGTGCGTTTTCGTTGGAACGAAATAGGTCCTAGTCGTAAGCGCAGTCGTATCCTCCGGTTACAATTTTTTTAATTGAGCATTATGCTAGGCTTAACTTATCAGAAAACTTGTGAACTTAATTTTCAGGAGGTAAAGAAGAGCCTGCTACTACGTGACTACTAACGTCACTAGTTTTCAATAAAGCATAGGCGTAGGAACAGGGGGGCCAGGGGGGTCATGGCCCACCCACTTTTCAAAGTGTGTGGGGGGGGGGATCAACGGTAGCTGGCCCTCCCACTTTTGAGACCTCTAAATTTTCTCAAATGCCGCATGCACACATTTGAATATGTGAAACTCCCTGCAATCCACAACTAAGTAAAAGCTGTACATATCACATTCTAGCGCTTCATTTCTTAAGTCATGTACACTTGGACATGACTCTACAACAACTCAACTAATTCTGGAGTTGATGTAATATAACATATATATGGATATTCACATCTTATATTATGTTATGAAAAGTCAAAGACTGTAAAGCAGGTAATGTGCCCGCCAGTACAAAATTACATTCATACTAGAGTTTCACTGTGGTTCTTTGACTGTTCACTGTGGTTCTTTCCTTGCCTTGATATTACAGAGCTATGTATTATATATGGCCTTGGTCTTAGCTGCCATACACATCAACATTTACATGTATTTTGATTACTGAAGCATATAAATTACTACCACGATACATCCATTGCGTGACTGTAGTATGGAATGGAACGCAAAAACTTGCACATTTCAATGGATTTTCACAGTTTGGCACAGCACACAAATATCCAACCTTTTGATTGAGATGCCTGGGTATTATCGGTGCTGCCATCCAATATAGCAAAATACTTATTTCCATCATTTATTATGGTAGCATAGATACAACCATGAAGTCCACACACTATTATATCAACTTCAAGTCGAGAACGCCTATCAGAATCACAGAATCCCAAGAGAGGATTAGGTGCTCGTGATGCGACCTGACAACGTCCCATGAGGAGTGATATGAAGAGTGATGATGTGACGAGTAACGAGTGATGCTTGTCATGTGACCTGAGAAGGCACATGACGAGCATGGCAACTGACCCGAGTGGATCTTCAGCTGGGTAACTGCGTAGTGGTATTGAGAGCACGTTAAACATTGAATTCAAATTATGTCGTTCAACAGAAATGGTTCGGTAAGATGGTGCGTTCATGGTATTTGTAACAATATCTACATAGTATAGACTCTGATCCCATAATCTATTCAATGAAGACATTTTGATTAAGAGCATTTAAACACCGAATTACAACGAAGACTACTATCAAGGCTTTTAATCGTCCAGTGATGTGTACATCCAGGCTGAGATTTAAGAACCCCGAAGATAATGGGATGAATTTAGACCAATTGCAGGGTGTATATTTTTTAACACTACTTGTGGTGCAAGCAGTTAAATGGACATAGGAAAGTCGATTTTGTGCGATGTACTCCATAGACATCATTGTTAAACTATACAATCATTGAGGACATGTGTAATGGCGTACCGAAATGGGGGTGGGGGTTGGAGCAGTCCCCTCCCCATGAGAGGTTGTGGGCCCCCAATGTCGCGCCGGGGTTCGGAAAAATAACGCCAGGCTCCCTAAAAATCCTGCTGGTGTCCCCAACAATCACACCAGGGACCATAAAAATAACCCTGGGGGCCTCAAAAAGTCGCGCAGGGGTCCCTGAAAATGACGATGGGTCTCCCAAAATCCCACCAAGGCTCCTGAAAATCACATTTGGGCCTCAAAAATCGTTTCGGCACCCTAAAAATGACGCTGAGGGTTCCAAAATGTTTGACCGGGACCCTGAAAATACCGCTGGGCATCCAAAAGGTCGCACCGGGACCCCGATAAGTCGCGCCAGGGCCCCAGAAAATCACGCTCAGGCCATAAGAGGTCGGGCCGCGCACCTGGAAATCATGCTGGAGGCCAAAAGACCGGAAGTCACGCCGGGGCCCTTGAAAACAACACTGGGCACCAAAAAGACGGGTCAGGCCCTCAAAATCACGCTAGGTCCCAAAAGGTCGAGTCGGGGCCCCTGATAATCGCGCTGGGGCTCCAAAAAGTTGGACCGGGCACCGAGAAAATCACGATGGGAGCACAAAAAAGTCGTGACGTGGTCCTTGAAAATCACGATGGGTGCCGCAGAAAGACGGGCTGGCCCCTGAAAATCACGCTGGGGGCTTCAAAAGTTCACGCCTGCGCCAATAAAATCAAGCTGGGGGCCGAAAAAAGTTGTGCCGGGTTCTTGAAAATCACAATGGGGACTCCAAAAGGTTGGGCCGGGGCCACTGAAAATCACGCTGAGCCTGAAGGTACCGAAAAGTCGCGCCCGGGCCCATGCAAATCACGCTAGGGGCTCGACAGGTCGCACCGGGGCCCCAAAGTCTCATCAGGAACACCCAATAAATGAAGCCGGGGCAACGAAAAGAACAGTCTGGGCATGGAAAATCACTCTGGGGTCCCAGCAATTGTTCCAAAAGAAACCAAAACGTGTTGGACCCCGAGATACGTGTCGAGGCCACTAAAACTGGCGAAAGGCATCCCAACAAATGAAGACAGGCTCCAAAAATCGCACTTAGACCCAAAAACGTCGCGCCGCTCCCTTGGAAATCGATAGGGGCCCAAAAATTCGCACCGGATGCCCACAAGTCGCAGCTGGCTTCCCAAAAATCAATTCATCCCTGGAATGTTACTCTGCGGTCACAAAAATTGCGTCAAAGACCCCAAAACGCGTCGGGCCCCGAAAAAAAGCACGTTGGAGCACCGAAAAATGCACTGGGAGCCCGAAGAATCGGAATGAGGCCCAAAATATCGCGCAGGAGGCTTACAAAAAATAGAAGTCGACCCAAAAAAATCACAAAATGACTCCTTCGAGTCGACCCGAGCACCGGAAAGTTCAGAATAGGTCATGATTGATTGATTGATTGATTATTAGGGTTTTATGGTGCGTCAACCCCAATTGGGTTATTTTGCACCCATCAGAACAGGTTCTGAAAGAAAATTATCCTGAGGGCCTTTTTACTCTGAAGGTTGCCAACGACTGACAAAAAAAACTCGTTCAGCAGCCGCAGTGGTATACCAAAGAGGAAAATACCCCCTCCATCCTGAAGAGGTGGGCTTCCAAGAACCCAAGAATCGCGTCGGAGTCCCAACAAATGATTCTGGGGCCCCACAGATTCACGTCGGGCCACCCAGAATTAGAGGTTGTAAATAAATACAACCGGCACCAAAAAACCTGCACCGGGCCCAAAAATTTGCGCCGGGAATGCCAAAATCCCGCCGGGGCCTAGATAAGTACAACGTGCCCTGCGAACTAGCTCAAACCACTAAATATCGCGCTTGGGGCCCAACATTTTTGTTGGTATTCCCATAAATTCTGGTCAGGGCATGAAAAATTCCCCTCGGGGCTCCCAAAAATGTGTCGTCGGTGTCCACAAATAAGCACAGCGTGGCCAAACAATTGCATAGAAACCTGACATGGATGAAGCCGGAGCCCTCCAAAATAAAGAGAAATTCCGAAAAATAAATGTCCGAGCCAGGAAAATCGCTCCTTAGCCCAAACATACCATCGGATGCCTTAACAAATCGCATACGGCACCGAAAAACGTGCCTGAGTTCGAAAAATCGCGACGGGACACCAAAAAAAATGTCGCCGGGAGCCAGACAAATCGGGCCGTGGCTCGGACTTTAATTAATTCAGAAGAAGTCACCAAAAATTGTGTCTAGCCCAGAAAACTGGCGTCGGACCCCCCCCCCCCCCCCCCGGAACGACGCGCCTGGGCCCGAAAAGTCGCGACGGGATCCCGAGAAGTTATACCGGAGCACCCAATATCGTGCTGGGGTCCCACAAATGTGAGCGAGGAACCCCAAATGACCACAGCGAGACCCTAAGAGCACAACTGGAGGACACAAATGCACCGGGCCCTCCAAAGCGTACCGAGTCTGGCAAAAATCGGCAGGGCCTTAAAACATGCGTTGCAGCTCTAAATAAACACACCGTGAGCTAGAAACATACCGCAACGGGGCCCTCCAAGCACACCGGGGCCTTGAGACCGCAAGGGGGCCTAAAAAACAGGCTGGGGCCCTCAAAAATCGACATGGTCCTAGAAAAGGAACAAAAAGACCGGGCACTAAATAAACACTTCGGGGTATGGGAAAACGTGCTGATAACTAAAAAAATATCGTCGGTGCACAAAAAAGGAACAAAACTACAAAAAAAGAGCCGGGTCGCAAAAATATGCCGAGCCCATAACAAAAATTGTCTGGAGCCCTAAAGCACATCCATAGACAAAGAAACACGGAAAGGTCCAAGAAAGAACTCCTAACTAGAGCCTCAGTTCGGTTGCCAACCTGGGAGCGTGTTTAACCGAAGAGATGAGGTGTATCAAAGCTCAGCGGTTATCCGGATTTATTTGCCACCAGGAAAAGCAGGAAGAAGAGAATTGATCATTTAATTGAATTCATGATGGGTTCTTGTGGCTCTTAAGTCTGAACACGTTTATGGTTTTATGAGGTGCGGTGTGCTGTTAAATGTCAGCTATTTTGCGCTGAATTGTTGGTCCCCAAAATAAGTGTTTACATTCCGTTTCGGACGGGTGCCACATGATGTACGAGTAGTTGTAGCATTTCGTTTCAAGTGGCGGATATGCTAAGGTGCACAATGTGTACTACAGAGATGATTGAGGTAACTGATCATCTATGTGTTGGAGTTAGGCCCTAAGGACAAACACCATACAATTTATTTTTATGTATTACATTTTTATTTTCCCCAGTCTGTCAGCCTGCCAATCTTGGTCTGTCACACACCCGATCAAATAATTTTCAACCAGCGATCACCCGTCTTTCCTGTTTCTCATCCTCTCCAGCATCAATGATGAGACTTATTTTGCCATGGGGCAGCAAGTAAGCTACGTTCTTGCTTATTCTTTTCCCTCACCAACATCGGTGAACATTTACAAGGGGGACATCTTAGTCACGTAAATTAATAATTCACAGAAACTACACTGTAAAAAATGATTAGCACTTTTGCTGCTAATTGCATGCTAAGTGACTGCTTCAAACAACGCTTTTCCCTAAGGATGCTAGTAACAAGCATAAGGATGCTAGCAACAAGCACCATATGTACTATTCGGCTGGAGGGGGCTAATTCTAGCCTGCAGATGCTAGACGGCAAGAATGAGGATGCTTAATCTTAGAAGCCATGAGTGTTGTGCCAAGCAGTCCAGAATAATGAAACTACTTATATCTAGCACTGTTACGGTCCGTGTTTTTTGGCGGGAGTTTGAGCGCTCTATGGCTGCTTACAGTTAGCAGTTGGGTAGTTAAAATAAGCAGCGTAGAAAAATGGCAGGAATATTAGCACCTTAACGCTGCTTAACGAAAAACACTGCGCGAACACTCGGCCATTTTGGTTTGAGATTCGATGGCGTGCGGATCGGTGCAGTCGTGCGGCAAGATTGAAGAGAAGAAGAGAAGTCTCTCTGGGATCAAGAGAACCTCTGGATCCCGAATCACATGCCTGTCATAAAGTCATAAAGTCATAAAGTATTAAGGCTTAATAAGAGCCACAGGGGCCCATCTGGGTTAAGCCTATCTAGAAAAGGTACTAGAATGTACATACTCCCACCCCAATCAATCCCTTATCCCAAGTTCCTAGGAAGCTATATATCCCAGCCCATCTAACACCACTCACTTGCTACCGCCTAACACCCTCAATAATCACAAGCTCCTCCCATCACACCCATCGTGCCACCATAGACAACCTCATCAGCATCACATCCCGAAGGAAGGTGCCGAATCCACTGCTAGGCACATCCCACATAAATTCATAAAGCGTTCAGACTTAATAAGAGACTCACGTGCTATTGCATAATACACTCAACAATTACAAACTCCTCCCATCATACACATTGTGCTACCATAGACAATCTCATCAGTATCACATCCCGAAGGAAGGTGCTGAATCCACTGCTAGGTACACCCTATATAAAGTTATAAAGCATTTAGACTTAATAAGAGACTCACTTGCTATTTCATAACACAGTCAACAATTACAAACTCCTCCCAACTCCCACTCCTCCTTGTCGATCAACCTTCCCTGGAATACAGAAAAACAATCCCCCTATTCTTATAATGATTGTCTATGCCGTTTTTAAAGATGTTCAGTGTGTTGCTACTGACAATGGTTCCTGGCAGCTGGTTCCAGTATTCTACTACCCTGTTGGTGAAGAAAGACTGTCTTAACCTTGTCCTGCTGTGATTAACTTTAATTTTGAATTGATGACCTCTAATTGCATCATTTCTGTTAAATTCAAACATTTCCCTGAGATATCCCTGTTCCTGACCATGAACAAATTTAAAAACCTCGATGAGATCTCCTCTCAGCCTTCTATATCTAAGTGAAAACATGTTCAATTTCTTCAGTCTTTCCTCATATTCCAGGTTGCCTATACCATTAACCATTTTTGTTGCCCTCTTTTGTACTCTCTCTAAAAGCCAACAATCTTTCTCATAACTAGGGGACCATGCTTGGACACAGTATTCCAAATGTGGCCTGACATATGCACAGTAAAGCTTCCTGATGACCTCCTCACTTTTGTATGACACATTCCTCTGTATTGCCCCAAGCATTCTTAGTGCCTTCTTCCTGGCTTCTTTGGTCTGTTCTGATGCCCCCAATTTTGTGTTCAAAATAACACCTAAGTCCTTCTCCTGCTGGGTCACAGATAGTACTTGGCCACCCATCAAGTATGGAGCCTTCATATGCTGCCTACCTACATGCATGACTTTGCACTTATCAAAATTAAACTTAATTTGCCATTTTTCGGACCACTTCACAAGCTCGTCTAAGTCTTTCTGCAGCAAAACCTGCTCATTTTGCCCTGTTATTGCCCTAAAGATCTTCAAATCATCCGCAAATTTCAAAACCTTACTTCTTAGGCCACATTCAATGCTTTTCACATATATAATGAACAATAGTGGCCCCAGTACCGACCCCTGGGGGACTCCACTAAGAACATTTTGCCATGATGACTTTGTACCATTTAGCATCACTCTGCTGTCTATCTGAAAGCCACAACTCTATCCATTTTAGGATGCTACCTGCAATACCATGGACCTGAAGCTGCATCATTAACCGTTTATGGGGTACCTTGTCAAAGGCCTTACTAAAGTCAAGATATGCTACATCAACCTGATTTCCCTGATCAAATTGTTCTGTAGCAAAATTAAAAAAGTCCAAGAGATTTGTGAGGCACGATCGCCCTTTTCTAAACCCATGTTGAGTATCTTGAATCAATTTGTTTCCTTCCAGAAAACTAACTATTCTATCCTTGATAATTGATTCGAGTACCTTGCAGACTAGGGATGTGAGGCTTACTGGCCTATAGTTTTCAACTTTCCCTCTTTCTCCTTTCTTGAAAATAGGAACTACATTTGCCCTTTTCCAATCTGTTGGAATTTCATTTTGCGAAACTGATCTACAAAATATTATACTAAGTGGAATTGCCACTTCCTTTTCAGCTTCCCGCAATACCCTAGCATAAATTCCATCGGGTCCTGCTGCCTTGTTTGTCTTTATTTTTCTGATATAATTGAAAACAATATCACTATCAATGAAATCAACATGGTGTATCTGATCACCTGTCACTGAACTGTGGTTCACGGTTGGCAGATTAGTCACATCCTCCACTGTAAACACTGATTTAAACATACTTAACTGTCATAGTCTGCACAAGGTGGGTGTGTCTTCACAGCAAATGTTTTTCCACATCCCTGGTATCAATGTGATTATGTCAGCATCTTGCCAACCTCGCTGCGTATACCCCTGAAATTACGGGCGCTGGATGACTTACGCAGTTGATCCAACCTCAAGCTACAATCACTAACATACCTGAGCTTGACAACACATAATACCTGGCATGCTTAGCAAGGCATATGCGTTATTGCCATGGGACAAACAAGCTAAAATGTAATTTTTTTGCATCATTATTCATCTGTGGACCCTGAAAAGCTGAGTGGGCTATGCCAGTTGCAGCCTATTCTGTGGGAAACCCCCCAAAAAATTATCAGACAATGGCTTTTGGGTGGTCTATTGTGCTGCTCAGAATTTATTAGCTGAAAGAAAGGATATATTATCCTGGATTATCCTGGATATAGCAGAGCCTGGATTATCACCACCAATTGTTGCAACCAGATAATTTTATAGGCTTAGCCGAGATGGGCCACTGGGGCTCTTTTTTTTGTTTTAGCACGTTATGACTGTATAACATTTTTATGGATTTTATTTGTTCATAATTATGTAGCCATGGAGCCAGTGGATCTGCTCTTTACATCACCATTTGATCATGACTGGCACTGTGCCATGTAAGACTGAACTGTGATAAATGTGGAGCTTGCAAAACAAATAAAATAAATTGTCGGGGTTAGGTTTCGTTGGTTTATTTGGTGTTATTGTCATTTAAGGTGTCCATGATAAAAGTCTTACACATATTTTCCTTCATGAAGCAATCAACTGGGTTAGGCTACATGATATTAGGTATTTTAGTTGCAAAATTTGAGATTGAAATGAAAGAAACCACCAATATTTTTGCTGTTCATGTACTTCACTGTAATACATACTAAACTTGTTTCTATATATATATATGCATATTATATATATATATATATACATATATATATATATATATATATATATATATATATATATATATATATATATATATATATATATATATCCTCCTTTGCTATTTGCAAAGTAGGAAATACGTATTCATTTGCATTGCTATTTGCATACGAATGCATTAAAAGGGTATATCGCCTGTAAGCATCCTGTTCGCTGTAATATTTAAGATGGGTATCGGACGCTAGCATGTAGCAAAAGAAGTACTCCGTCCGTATAAATACCGTAAGTCAGCAACACCCGTACGCTACTATCAAAGAGTCCAACTTCAGATTTAGCACCCAATGGGTGCTAAATATGCTAGCACCATAGGCGAACCGTACCCAGGAGGTGCTGGTTTTTGGCGTGAGCAAAATCTAGCACTTTGGGCGTGCTAAAGCGCACGCACCCCATGGGTGCTCATTTCAAGTACCATGCTACTATATATAGCCGAATAAAGGGGTGCTAGATATAAGCACCATGCATATATTTAGCACTTGAAATTTTGCGATGCGATGCCAACTCCAAAAAGGTGCTTAATTCAAGCAGCCCTGTGGTGCTGGAATTTGACATTTGAAATAGCACCAAAGGGGTGCTAATCTTTTTTTTACAGTGTAGGGCACACCACATATCCATTAGTGAGGCTGAAATGAGCTTGCATTCCCCACACACACGCGCATAGCGGAAGTTGAATAAATTCAATTCGAACAGCAATAGTACCAACTAATGGTTTCCCTTGCACCAGGAAGATAAACCTATTATTCAATCCACCAGTCGTGAAGAGTTCCATGTTCAGCGAGTGTTCGAATTTGAAAATACTTATGCTGCGATGATAGTTCTTTTTCAGTACCACATGGTAGCCGTAGCCGTAGGCGCGCCCAGGGGGACTGCCTCCTCCTCCTTAGGGGCCCGTTAGGCTTGCCCCATTGAAAGTTGTGTGTTCACTATTCAAATTATCGAGTTTTCTATCCAAAAGTGCTCAACCATGGTACTTTGCGAAATTTCTGGGTGCGCCGCTGCTGTTGACACTAGCCCACCCACTTTTTGAGACGTTCCTACGCCTATGCAATAAAGTAACAAGAACGGAACTGAGTTGAACATTGGCGGATCCAGGCGACTTCCATGGAAGGGAGGGGAGGGGGAAAACAGGATCAGACAGTCGGTCGACTTTTTGGGCAAATTTCGACAAATCACTATATTCTAGGTGTTCTGGAAAACAAAACATTGCTGAGAAGAGGGGAAGAATAGAACTGAGATGGAAATATAAATATCAGAATGTCGCAGCTTATCTGGCTTGGCGCGAACAGATTTGCTACCCCATGCGGTGCGACGGGGGGGGAACAATTCCACACCCTACTACTTGCGTTCTGGATGAGAAAGAGAAAAGCGATCAGCGTCATCATATAGCCTCCGCCATCACATGGCCCCTTCCGTAAGCTCAAACAGCGACTTCGGTGCACGTTTTGCTGCTATCTGTTACCGCCCGCTCCGGAGCCGCGGACGCCGCTAAATGGCCAATGCAGTCGATGCGCCCTGAAGCCCAAATAACTAACTAACCGCTCCGGCGCGGACGTCTCGCAGCCGAAGTACGCATATCTGGGGTGGGTTTTTTCGCCGCTTGAAAGACGCCTGATCAGATATCAGCTTAAAATGTGGCATGCATGTAGATGATACTGTACTCCACCACATGTGCTACGGGGTTTTCAAATTTAATTTTGGGAAACTTCTTCGAATACTCAAAAGCTTAATGTTAGATGCTAAACCGTCAAAATTATGTCATAATCGTTTTTTAACTTGGTTTAAACTGTCGCATGAACGTGCCTCAAGTTACAGCGTGTGCAACTATTGGTCCATTTGTTTGTGGAGAATTACCTATAGACGCATTCAACATTTGCCCCTATCTTTGCTAGATGCTTGCTGAAAAATGTTTTAAGATAGGTGTCAGAATGCATTAACAAAAGATAGGCGGCTGCATGCATTAACCGACTTCGAACTGCCTTGACGAGACGGGCATAATTTCGGATCGAGTGTGACACAAAGCACCATGCTTTTCAATTAGGTGCATGCACGTATATATCAAGGTTCAAGTTGGTATCCTCAGCGGTTTCGAAATCAACCTGAAATCAACCGGCGCGCCTCACGCGCCGAAAACGGTCTCTGCTACATGGCAGTGCTTTGGGTCGGGACCCCGTACGAAAATACTGTCTGCGCTCCTGTTCTTGACGTCAGTGATAGGACAGTGAAGGAGGCTTGTGATATGGATGAGTGATATGGTGATTAGCAGCTGTTGTTCTCCTTTAAATTATCCCACCGAGTGGGAGGAATGGTTTTTTTTTAAACGATATCATGTCAATGATAGGGGTCCTCAAGACGAGGCCACTCCCTGATATCAACAGTCAGCTCTTAACGAAACTCCATAGGACGCCGGGACAGCAACAAACAATCATGACTTCACCACGCGCAATTTTCTTGCGACGTTGTATAATTGTGATCGATCACGAATATTGAAAGCCGAATTGGCTCGCGACATCCTGGACGATGAATTTAAGTTGATTCCGCACGACTGCAGATTACGCCGCACACACCGATAGAACCAGCTCAGTGTTCGGGTCAGTGCCGCTCGTGTATTACTTCGGATGTCAATGTCTGTAGAAATGCTGCATGGCTACAGCCAGGGAATTACACGACCGGCCATCATCCCCCCCCCCCCCCCGCCTCCCGGTGTATGACTAGCAAGATAACAATCGCCGCGTGATACCACAAGCTCTGTCTTTCATCCTGTACTGCAAATGTCAGCTGTCAGCCGGAAAATCAGTCAAACGGCCGACTGGAAAGAGAGCATCGGCTACCGATCACTTGTATTGAAGGGTTGTTGATTAACGCTCGCTACAACGCAAATGCGAAGGACAACCGAGAAGAATCGCAGAGCCGGTTGCGACAAAGTAGGAGGCGACACGTCCGGAAGACATTTTAAGTTGAGCAAGTCAGCGACACCATTCGGGACAAGAGCACTGCGGGGGCGGGCTGAGGCAATTTCAGGGTGCCGCTCGGCTCCACAGGACACTCTGGGGGCGCACGGTGTGCCGGACCGGTGTCGTGCTGCACGTCACGCCCCAACACGCCGGCAGCCGGGCCCCAGTCGGACGACGGTCGGCCCGGCCGTGCCCAGCCGCCGGCGGCCGTCACGGGCAGATGTGCGCCCACTCCTTGTCGACCGCCTTCGTGTCGCGGGTGATGGGCTCGCTGGAGAAGTTCACCACCGGGTTGGCCGTGGCGAACTCCTCGAACACGACGATCTGCCGGACGGTAGGCGGGTGCCGGCAAAACACGCGGACAACACACACAAACCACACCACCACACACACACACACACACACACCACACACACACACACAAAACGCACACACACACACACACACACACACCCACACCACACACCACACACACACACACACACACACACACACACACACACACACACACACACACACACACACACACACACACACACACACACGGATGATGTCCTGGATAATGACGCAACTTCCAGGCACAGACAATAAGTCAACGCTATTGACAGGACCGCATCGCAGCCTCGATGCATGCTCTTCAGAGGAGACCCGAATGCGGCGTGCATCCAAGGTGTCATGTATGGGCGATTGCTGGAGGCACGAAGCTTCATGCCATACTTGTGCGCGAGGTCTTACTGTGCTGAGTCACTGACACGAAATGTGATCTGGTCGTTGGTGTCATGATCTGGCAGATAACGTTAATGGCTGTTGTTTCGGAAAAGTTGGGGCATGGCCCCGCTTCCCGCACTGTTCTGTTCCTGCGCGCATGGCTGGGGGGATGGGCGGCTGGTCAACGCCGGCGAAATAAGTCTTCGGTTCATGCAACTACCCAGCGTTTTTCAATTCTGGCTCCGAAAGGAACTCTTGTGCCATGTTGAATTCTGCACAAACTAGACTGTTCTACTTTTTAACATTCCATAAGAATGTTGGCTTCAATCAGGGAAGGTGATGTCGCATCCACCCATTCCGCCCAGCCCCACATACCATCCTAGTTGCTTTTCTCTCTGCACTATTCTTCCCATCTAATGCATCAGATAGTCTCGAAATGGCCACAGTCGGCCGATGAGACTTCAATCCAAAATACTGCACCAATCACAAAGATACAAAGCTATGACGTTATTCTAGAAGTCGTGCATCGTGACAAAAAAGAAGACATTCTCGTTACGAAAACGCATTGGAGAAACGCGCTCCGCTGCACACCCGCTGCCCAATGCGACACGATACCTATAATCTGGAGAGTCGGGCTGAACACTGGGCTGCCGGATCTCCCAGTACTAGAGTGCAAGTAGGCTGTCGAGTGGATCGCTTCCGTGCCGCTCTGATAGCATCCACTGCCTGCCAACTCGATTGCGATTTATCGGTGGCGATCAACATCTCGCGGGAAAAACCGGACAAGTAGGATACGGAGCAGAACGCGAGCCACCATGGCGTGCACTGTCCAAATCAGAATCCGCGGCGGCCACTTGACAGCCAACCCGGATACGCGGTGGTCATTTGATAACCACCCCGGATTCGCTGTGGCCAATCGCAAGCTATACCTCGTATCCGCGCAGGACAGTCGCTTCAGTCCTCTGTGCAACTGGTTTGAAAACAGGATAATTTTAGGAACCCGTCTGTTGCAATAAATCACACGCCTTGATATTGCATGTGTCGGATCCATTGCCCTGCTCATCAGCATTGCTATTGCATGGTGCATCCAACACACAGGAGATGACGGTGACTGGGGAGTGTTCGCCGCGCCACGGGATCAACGCTGATCTGCTTTCAAGCAGATCTTTCGGTCCGGTGGCACACCCCGGGGGCACGGCCCCGCCTCGTGTCACCGGAGCAGTCCTCGTGTCACCGGAGCAGTCCTCGTGTCACCGGAGCAGTCCTCGTGTCATCGGAGTCGTCCTCTGTTCACCGGAGTCGTCCTCGTGTCACCGGAGCAATCCTCTGTTCACCGGAGCCGTCCTCTGTTCACCGGAGCAGTCCTCGTGTCACCGGAGCAGTCCTCGTGTCACCGGAGCAGTCCTCTGTTTGCCGGAGCAGTCCTCTGTTCACCGGAGCAGTCCTCTGTTCACCGGAACAGTCCTCGTGTCACCGGAGCCGTCCTCTGTTCACCGGAGCCGTCCTCTGTCCACCGGAGCAGTCCTCGTGTCACCGGAGCAGTCCTCGTGTCATCGGAGCAGTCCTCTGTTTGCCGGAGCAGTCCTCTGTTCACCGGAGCAGTCCTCTGTTCGCCGGAGCAGTCCTCTGTTTACCGGAGCAGTCCTCTATTCACCGGAGCAGTCCTCGTGTCATCGGAGCAGTCTTCGTGTCACCGGAGCAGTCCTCGTGTCACCGGAGCAATCCTCTGTTCACCGGAGCAGTCCTCGTGTCATCGGAGCAATCCTCTGTTCACCGGAGCAGTCCTCTGTTCATCGGAGCAATCCTCTGTTCACCGGAGCAGTCCTCTATTCACCGGAGCAGTCCTCTATTCACCGGAGCAGTCCTCGTGTCATTGGAGCAATCTTCTGTTCACCGGAGCAGTCCTCTGTCCACCGGAGCAGTCCTCTGTTCACCGGAGCAGTCCTCTGTTCGCCGGACCCGAGAGATCGAGATAGCCCCCCCCCTCTTCTAGTGTGTACAACATGCCACGACGGGGAATCTGAGAGCAAGCTTGTGAACACTGTCCCGCAAATGTCGAAAAAAATCACCTCTATTGCGTGTATAATGTATGTGTGCCGGCGTCAGCGCGCGCAGTACAGCATCCACAGCTATGGGACCAATTAAACACATCAGCCATACAAGGGCACGACAGCCAATGAATTGGCACTTTTGGTCATTCTATAAGAAACAAGAGCTCACCATCAAGCTCGTACATCAAAACCAATAAAACCAAGTGCTCATGCAATGTTCTCCTTTGCTCAACATTAGGATTTTTCACGCACCAGTTGATTTTTTTCACTTTTGGGGGCATTGTCATAGGCCCAAACTTGTGCCAAATCCCGCAACAATGGGTGGCTCTTGGGCACCATTACTAATGCTAAAACATGTTCCTGATGCTGAAATACCTGAAGTATCCACAACCTGGACATGGTACTAGGCACATTACCGTAAAATCACGAATAACAAACTGGCCACACCCACCGCATATCCCACGACAACAGGCATGTTCTTTGGATTGCCGATATTGGACTAACTGGCCAGCAATTGTGGGTATGCAATTGCTTCATTGACAAGCTTCAAGCGCATATAAATTATCAGCACGCAGTTAATGGTGCGTAAGAGAACAACCCCTTCCATCATTATAATGTACGTAAATGTTATGCATGTAGGGGTACATGCATTTTAATTAACGGGCCAGAAGCCTAGCATGTGAGAGCTAGTTATTCCTCAATAAGCTGATGAGATGCTAACGCGTACAAGGGTTAAATCATAACTAGCGTACTCTTGCTGCGGGCCAGGGTGAAATGTGAGCTAGTCTAAGCTCGTAGACGTACAAGATAATTCACCGAAGCACTCCATCCCGGCCCGTTCGGATCGGATCATCATGCTTCTGAAACATGCAGATTTTCTAGTGTTAATTTTTAGCACAGTGTTTCAAGTTCCACCGTCTTCTTTCACAATTAGACTCTTTCAGAGAGACAGTTGCCTAACCTGACCGGGAAGCTGCGCGTGAAAATATCACCCCCCCCCCCCACCACCACCTGGACGGGACGAACATCCGCACATCCGTGGTGGTTACTGGTGTCACGAAGCATCGCCTGGTATGCCACATAGCGTCGCCAACCTCTCACGCCGACTGGTTGCGAGCGAAGAGCAGCGACAGGCGGGGCTCGAACCCACAGCCTTCCTGTCGGGAGCCGGGCGCCTTACCCCGTCCGTGGCGGGCGCCCAGCGGCGCTCGACACATACCTGGTTGTCGCCGACGGTGAGCAGCGGCGCCGGCAGGTACAGCGTGTACACTGGGCCGGCCACCAGGTACCGGCCCAGATTGAAGCCGTTCACGAACACACTCTGTCGGCGGGGAGACACGTCGGTGGGGCGTGCAGCGAGGGTGCGGACCACGTCACTGAGCACATGGCGAGGGTGCGGACCACGTCACTGAGCACATGGCGAGGGTGCGGACCACGTCACTGAGCACATGGCGAGGGTGCGGACCACGTCACTGAGCACATGGCGAGGGTGCGGACCACGTCACTGAGCACATGGCGAGGGTGCGGACCACGTCACTGAGCGCATGACGGGAGTGCGGACCGGGGGTACGTCAGGGGAGGGAGTACTGAGATGGTGGGAACACGTCACCGGACGCCAACGGAGGGTGGGAACACGTTAGGACACATGGGAAGGACAAGTAAAACGTCAGCCGTCACGGGGAGAAGTTGGTAACGTGTTGGAGGGCACGCAACAAGGATGGAGAATACGTTGGGGGGGGTGGCCAGAATGTTGGAAGGCGCCTGCCGAGGGTAGGACATGCCTGAACGAGAGAAGCGAACTTGCAAGAAAACGGCCAACAGGGGTTGTAAAAAAAATACTACACAGGCCGCACAACAGTAAATATTCTTCACGGAGCAAGTATTCCGAGTGGTGTAAACACCCGACACACACTGCTTGCGCGATAAAATTATAAACCGCACGCTGAGATCGCACACATTTATAAACTTAGCTGGAGGCGCAGTGCCATCGGCGAAGCGACAACAACAGCCAGTCAAGATCCACAATATATCGGTGCACCGATACAACGGCCACATCTGCACACAGAACACACAATCTGCTCTGCCACACATGTTCAGTGTCCCCGGGCGGATCGAGACCGTTGCGAGTTATCTGATCCGCCGCATGTATTCCACCGAGAAGCGTACATGATCCCACGCTTGCTCACAGCCTAATCGTGTTGCTCACAGCCGCACGATCAGATTGGTACAGTAATGGACTCCACCCCCCCGCCCCCCATATCGGTGACCTGCCGCATTTGCAGGTGGGTACGGTGGTTTACTCACCTCCCTGGTGAGCTGCTGCGTGTCCCGATTGGTACGGTGGTTTACTCACCTCCTTGGTGAGCTGGTGCGTGTTCAGGTTGGTACGGTGGTTTACTCACCTCCTTGGTGAGAACGGTGGTTTACTCACCTCCTTGGTGAGCTGCTGCATGTTCAGGTGGGTACGGTGGTTTACTCACCTCCTTGGTGAGCTGGTGCGTGTTCAGGTGGGTACGGTGGTTTACTCACCCCCTCGGTGAGCTGCTGCATGTTCAGGTGGGTAGAGTGATGGACTCACCCCCTTGGTGAGCTGACGCATGTCCAGGTAGGTGTCAGCGGGTTCCTCCACATTCAGTGTTCCTCTCAGCATGGTAGGCAATGAGACGGACCCATTGAGAGGCGCCCAGTCCTTCAGACTGCAAGAACAAAACGTGAGTGTAGCGATATTTGTGGTGGGGATGAAAATGTAAGACATGTGGCAGAGTTCAGAGACATGGTGCAGGGTGATGTGCAACAGATACACAAGTTCAGAGAAATGCACGACAGCGACATCAATACAGAAAGATGTGTAACAGAAACATCAGTTCAGAGAGATGTTCGGTGGAGACACAAGTTCAGAGAAATGCGCGACAGAGACTTAAGTTCAGAGATATGTGCGATACAGACATACGTTCGGAGATATGCGCAACAGAGACATCAATTCAGAAAGATTTGTAACCGAGACATCAGTTCAGAGAGATGTCTGACAGAGACATACGTTCAGAGATATATGTAACAGAGACATGGGTACATGGAGATATGTGACAGGAACACGAATGTAGTGAGATGTGTGAAGAGATACTGTTGAACGGAGATACGTGAGCAAGACTCTGTTCCAAGGGGACATGAGCCAAAGCAGACAACAGATGCGTGCAACAGCTAATCTAAGTTTGATTGCATGCAACAACAAACAACGTGTCGGAGCGTTATAAGAGACCATGCTCCTGATTTACGCCTGTGTGCTGTTACAGTGTTCTCATCCTATCATCAGACGTTCTAGCATCGTGTGAAGTGAAGATCAACACATAGCCGTGAACATTACCAGCATGTGTCTGATTCGTTTGTTTTTGGGGGTAAAAAATTTTTAAATAATAACTGAAATTTAATTTTTAAATTATATTTAAAAACCCAAGAAAATTAAAAAAAAATCCACCCCCTTTTTTAATTTTTTCATATAAGTCGGGTTTGAATGGTTTTAAAAAAAAAAAAAAAAAAAAAAAAAAAACAAAAAAAAAACCCCTAAAAAAAAAAAAAAAAAAGTAAAAAGAAAAAAAAAAAAAAAAAAAACTCCACCACAAAAAAAAAAAAAAAAAAAAAAAAAAAAAAAAAAAAAAAAAAAAAAAAAAAAAAAAAAATAAACCCACCTTAAAAAAAAAAAATCCTTCTTTTTATATATATAAAAAAAATTCAAAAAAAAAAAAAAAAAAAAAAAAAAAAAAAAAAAAAAATTAAAAATAAAAAAAAAAAAATAAAAAAAACAAAAAAAAAAAAAAAAACCCATATATCTAAATCTACTCCATCTTCAACGCCTAAAGGTATAACCCAGCCCCGTCGGGTGGGTGGGTTCCAAAACCCCAAAAAAACCAAAAAAAAAAAAAAAAAAAAAAAAAAAAAAGAAAAAAAACCGGAAAAAAGAAAAAAGATGTGTGTGTGTGTGTGTGTGTTTGAATTTTGCCAGCCTGCCACCGTGTGGTGATGTCGGCTGTTTCCGGGTGTTTGATGGTGGTATTGGTATGTGGAGGTATAAGGGTTTTACGTAGGGAGGAAGAGGGTTGGTTTATTGATCGGTGCTGTAGTAGAGTTGTGAGCGTCTTGGAGTTTGAAGTGAGCTGGGTAGAGCTGAGTAGATCATAGTTCCAGGAAGTTGTAGAGATGGTCGAGGCCGGAGATGATGTAGACGAGAAGAGTTGCCAGTCCGGACGGTGCCAATTCGGGGTATGGGGTGTAGTGGGGGGTCGGGGTCGGGTCATCGCCATTGTTGAACATTGCTAGAACATATGTAGTATTTGGGGTATTGGTGCTTTTTTTTATCTTTCCCCCCCTTTACTCGTAAGTTATTATATATATGTGTTTTTCCTTTTGTCCTTAGGTGTGTTTTTTTCCCGTTCTTTTTTTTTTCTTTTTTTCACAGTTGTTCGATTAGGCGTGTGATAGCGAGAAAGTGGAAGAGGTGTTCGTGTAGTGCTGGATGGTCGTCGTTGAGGAGTGTAGTGAGGCTTAGTGGAATGTTATGTGTGGTGCAGTAATTTGTGATGTGTTGTCTTTGGTTGTTGTATTTGGTGCAGTAAATGAGTATGTGTTTGATTGTAAGTGTTCGGTGACATGTTGTGCATTGTGGTCGCTGTTGTCGTAGGAGGAGGTATGAATGTGTAAGTGCTGTGTGTCCTGTTCGTATTCGTGTTAGTGTACGTTCTTTGAATCTGGTGTGTTGGTTCATGGAGTGCCATTGTTCGTGTTTGGGGTGGATTTCGTGGAGTTGTGTTATTGTTGTGTCCCAGGTTTGTTGTATGTGTTTGTTGATGGCTTGGCGTATTGTGGGGCAGTAGTCTGATTGTGAGTTGTGTCTGATTGGCATTGTGTGGTTTGCTGTAGTGTTGTGGCTAGGTTTGCTTCTGTGTCTGCGTGTTCATTACCATGTATGTTTGTGTGGCTTGGGATCCAGAGAAGTAGTGGGCGTTGTTGGATGTTTAGTTTTTTTATGTATGTAGAGTATTTTGGGGATGAGTGGGTGTTTGAATTTGGTGTAGGGTGTTATGCTTTGTAGTGCTGATTTTGCGTCAGTGGCTATGATATTGTGTTCCATTTGTGTGTTATAGATGGTGGAGTAGGCCGAAAAGATTGCGTAGAGTTCTGCTGTGTATGTGGATGCTGTGTCGTGCAGACGGGCACGCAAGATGACTCGGGGCGGTGCTGTATTGGGATACAGCACCGCCGCTGTGCCCGTCTGCTGTGTGTGTGTTTTGGATCCGTCTGTGTATATGATATTATAGTTTGCGTATTGTGCTGTGAATTGTAGGAAGAGTTGTTGTATTTCTGCGTCTGTGTATGCGTGTTTCGGTTTGTCTATGAGGAAATGTGTTGTGGGTGTTTGGTGTTTCCACCATGCTGTGGGTGGTGGGAGTGGTTGTGTTGTGGGGAGTGTGATTTGTAATCTATTTGCGTGTTGGTGTATGCGACAGCCTATTGTGGTTTTAAGTGGTGGTCTTTTCATAAGTTGGTGTATGCGTTTGGTGCGAATTTTGAGTGCTTGAGTGCATGGGTGTTGTTTGACGAGTTGTGTTTTGTAGTGGTATCTAAGTAGTGCTTCTGTGCGTCTGTGTTTGAGTTCTGGTATATGGTTGTATATGTGAAGTGCGAGATATGGTGTAGTGATGTAGGCTCCGGTAGCTATTTTTAGGCATTGGTGTTGTAGTGTGTCTATAATTTTGAGATTTGATTTGGCTGCGTTTTCAAAGAGTGGGGATCCGTATTCCATGATTGGTCGAATGATTGCTTTGTATAAGGTCAGTAGTGTATTTCGGTCTGATCCCCAGTGTGTGCCAGAAAGTGCTCGTAATATATTTATTCTTTTTGAGGCGCGTTTTTGAATATTTAGAATGTGGGGCCGAAAGGTGAGTCGTGGGTCTAGTGTGATACCTAAGAATTTTGTTGTGGTTACAAATGGTATGGGTGTGTGGTCTATTTTTAGTGGTTGTAAGTTTGTATGTCGAGTGTAGCCGAATACCATGCATTTCGATTTGTGTGGTGCAATGTGTAAGTTAAGTAAGGCTAGTTTGTTGTGTAGTTCTGATAGTGCGTTTTGTAGTGTTCCTAATGCGTTATTTGGTGTTTCATGTGATGTCCAGAGTACAATGTCATCTGCGTAAATTGCGATTTTGGTCGGGAAATTGTCAGTGATGATTGAATTTAGGCCTAGAATAAAGAGAAGGTTTGTTAGGCAGGGACATTTCGTGGACTTAAAACGGAACCTTGCATTAAGCCGGTTGTGGGGAATTTAATGTCTGAAGTGTGGGGCCCAATTTTTACTTGAAATGATCGTTTTAGTAGGTAGAAGTGGAGGTAGTGTAGTAGTCTTCCCTGTATGTCTAAGTTGTATAGGTGTTGTAAGAGTGCTGTTATGTTGATAGTGTCATAGGCTTGTTTGAGATCCAGGAAGACGGCGACGGTGGCGCGTTTCTTTGCCGCCGCTTCCTGGATGTGAGTGATGAGATAGGTGAGGTTGTCAAGACATGAGCGGTTAGGGAGAAAGCCTGATTGTATAGGAGATATTAGTTTTTGTGTTTGAATAATGTAGAGAAGGCGTTTTTTGACAAGGCGTTCGAAGAGTTTGTGAAAACAGCTGGTTAGTGCGATAGGACGGTAGGAGTCGCATAGAGTTGAGTCAGTGTTTGGTTTAGGGATAGGAATGAGCAAAGCGTGTAGCCAAGATTGTGGATATGTATGCGTTGTCCATGCGGTGTTGTAGGTGTCGAGTAATGCGTGTAGTGCTTGTGTTGGGAGGTGTTTGAAGAATGAATAGTGTATATTGTCTGGTCCTACGCTTGTGTTTCCTGTTTGTGCGATTGCTATTTGTAATTCTGTGAGTGTAAACCTAGTGTTGTAAAGATGGGGGCGTGTGTGTCTGATTGGAGGTGGGGGGTGTCGTGGAAGTCTGGATGACCTAATGTGATAGTTGTGTGCGAAAATGTTTGCTATTGTTTGTGGGTCTGTGATGGTGATGTTGTTGTGTATGAGTGTGATGGCTTTGGTTTGTGGTCTTTGTCGGTGTTGAAATGTTCTAAGAAGTGTCCAAATTTCGCCGAGAGGCGTGAATCTGTTAAATTGATTGCAAAATTTATTCCAGGAGGTCTTTTTGGCATTTTTAATGGTTCTTTTGCAGGCTGCTCTGAGTTGTTTGTATACTGTGAGTGTTTCCGGTATGCGGTGTCTTTCGTGTCTGTGTCGTGCGTGATTCCTCGCGCAGATCGCCCGGTGGCGTGTTATTCGTCGCTCCACCAGGGCGCCGCGCGAGGTTTGTGTTGATGGCGTGTTTTTGTTTGTGGCATGTGTTGGTGTGCTGTAGTGAGGAGGATGTGTGCAAATTGCTCTGATGTGAGGTGTGGGTTGTGTGCTGTTTGTGTGGCTATGGATTCTGAAAAGGGTGTCCAGGATGCTTTTTTGAGGTTCCACCGGCCCGTGGGTGGATTGGGTGGGCCGGTGGTCGGGATTTGGTTAAAGGTAATGGTTATGGGTGCGTGGTCACTGAAACGAGGATCGGAATCGGATGTCCAGGATAGGGTGAGGGCTATGCGTGAGGATGCCAGGATTACGTCTGGGGTCGTGGGGAGGTGGGAGCTAATTGGGACGAGGTATGTTGGTGATCCAGTATTGAGTACTGTGAGGTTGTGTAGGGTTGCTAGAGTGATGAGTAAGTGTGCTTTGTGGTCGGGTCGTGTTGTTCGTGTGTCCCATAGTGGGTGATGAGAGTTAAAATCTCCAGCTACTATGACTGGAGTGGTAATTTGGTCAAGTGCTTTATTTAATTCCGAAAGAGTTTCTGTGTTTCCTGATGGGGGTCGTAGATGTTGATGAGTGTGTAGGCTGTGTTGTGGAGGTGTATTTCGGTGAGTAGTATGTTTGATGTGGTGTTAAAGTGTATCAAACGGTGTGGTGTTGTGTTCCTAATGTAGGTGCAGACACCGCCTGACCTGTGTGTGGTGTGTGTGTCTTGTCTGTATAGTGTGTAGTGAGGGATATTGAATTGATAGGGATCGTTGGGTTTGAAGTGTGTTTCTTGGAGGCATAGTGCAGTGTGGTTTGTCTGTAGTGCGTAGTGTTTGAATTCTGGCCAGTGTCTAATGAGTCCGTGTGTGTTCCATTGTAGTATTGTATTCATTGTCTGTAAGTGTCAGCGCGGGTGAGTGGTCTTTTCGGTGATTGTTTTTGTTCGTGTTTTTCGTTGGCCTTTGTGTTTCTTGTGGTTGGGAGGGGGGTGGTGTTGGGTTTAAGGGGATTGTGGTGTCTGAGTCGGTTGTGGTGTGATCCATGTCCGTCTGCTCTGATCCCGTGTCCTGATCTGTGTGTGAGTGCGGTGCCGGTGATGTGTCCGATGTGGGTGAGGTTTGTGGGGATGTTGAGGATCCTGGTTGGTAGGGTGGTGGCGGTGGTGGGTGACAGGGTGGGGTAGGTGCCAGTTGGCGGGTTGGGATGGGTGGTGGTGCTTGGAGTGGTCTGTGGGTAGTGGGGTGTCCTGGTGTTGCGGGGTGTTTTTTGTGTGTGTTGGTGTTGGTCGGTGTTGGCGTGTCTGTTTGTTGTGTGTATGGGTTTGTGTTCTGTTTGCGTTTAGTTGGTGTGGGCAGAGCCGGGTACTCTGTGTAGGATAGTGGTGGTGCTTGTTGGTGGTAGTTCCCCGGCTCTGTGCGGCGAGTCGGCCACGCCGCCCGCGGGCCGAAGACCGCCGCTCTGGCCTCGGCCAGGGTCATGCCCCCGAGGTGGACTCGGCGGAGCACCTCCCGCTCCGCCTGCCATCGGGGGCAGTCCCTGTCCGATGCCGCGTGGTCCCCGCCCGCAGGCGGCGCAGCTGCGCTCGCCGCTCCTGCAGTGTTCTGTTGGGTGTGTTTGTGCGCAATTTCCGCAAGTGTATGCGGTACTGAGGCACCCCCGCCCCCTTTGAGTGTCCGTAACGCTGGCATTTGGCACAGCGTCGCGGGAGGGGTGCACGTGGTGTTACCGGGTATCTTAGATAACCTGCCTTGATGTGCTTTGGTGGCGTGTGTGTGTTGAAGGTGATAATGATAATGCCGGTAGTGTGTGTGTTTTTTGGGGCCGGCCGGAACACGGCGGAGACACCCTGGTCGAGGAGCCTCTCGACCAGAGTGTCCGCCGATATACCGGCCAGCTCCCGGGCTATGATCGTGCCCTGTGAGGTGTTTAAGTGCGTTGCTAGTGCGATGGTGACCGGGACGTTCAGTATGGAGTGTATGGTGGGTAGAATGAGTGCGTCGATGTTGTTGTTTGCCTGGATGAGGAGCGCCCCTGATCTAAGTAGTTTTGCGTGTAGGGCCGCTCCCGTGTAGCTGGCGAATTCTCCATCCACCAGCCAGGGGTCGAGGGAGCCCATGGACTCCCCGTCTCCCGGCGGCAGGTGAAGAATTCGCCTGTTGGTGTGGTGCCGTTGTCCATAGCGTGGTGTTGGTCCGTGTACTGTTGTCTGCGTTTTATGATGTGTGTGGTGGTGTTCAAAGGGTGAGATGTGGCAGGTGTGTGGCACAAAACGATACAGTAGCCGGCGGAGGGTATAGAAGAGCGTGAAGAGAGCCCGACAGATTGTAAAAGAGGGGCAGATAAAGACGAAGAAAACACAAAGAAATCAGAAACTGTGCGTGAAGGAAGCACGTTCAGAAAGATCAGACAAAGATCGTGCAGAAGGCACTAGAGGGAAAGTCGGAGAGTGTGGTGGAGGGAGCCCGGGGTGGGAGGGAGTGGCAGCACCGCCGGACTGACGTAGAAGAAGGCGATGAACCTTAGATGTAGGCGGCGAAGATGATGAAGATGATGACGAAGATGTAGCACAGGACTGCGAAGTCTTGATGTAGCTTGTAGTAGAGGGGGAGTAGGGAGGAATAGGTAGATAGTAGTGTATGAAGGGAAGAGGAGAGATCGCTGGCGCAGGGAGGCTGTGTGTAGAGAGCGTGTGAGTGTCTTGGTGTCTGGTGTGTAGTGTTTGGTAGCAGTTGGCTGGCGTCTTGTGTTTTGCGAAGAACCGGTCGCTTGCGGTGCTTCAAGGCGCTTCACAGGGCAGGGCGAGGAGTACGTCCACAGGCGTGACGTGCGAGCGAAAAAGCGAAGCGGTATGTCAACGAGATTCGAAATGGCGCAGGCACACACAAACGCACGCGCACGCACACGCACACACGCACACGCACATACACACGCACGCACGCACGCACGCACGCACGCACGCACGCACGCACGCACGCACGCACGCACGCGCGCGCACACACACACACACACACACACACACTGTGAGCAAGGCGCTTCTACTCTCAACGGGAGTGAACGGTGGAACTGTGAGGATGCTGAGATACCTCGCCCTCGACTTAACGCAAATCTTGCATTTGATATCCTGCTCTCGTGTACTTTGTGTCGACATGAGCGATACTGACAGCTAGAAACCATTTGCAATGATGCTAGGTGCAGGTAGGTCCATTAAACTTCCCCCTCCGCTTCAATTGGTTATAGTCAAGTGAAGGATAATTCACCCAAGACTCGTTCTCCGATGTGTTCCGACCGACCTTTGCGCTGGAAATTCAGAATGTGAGGCTTGCCGTAGTTGACTCTACCCATGTTCTCCACCAAAATGTCGAGAACATGGTCCCCGGCTCCACATGGCAGCGTGATGGCAGCATCCCTGAAACAGAATGTGGAAAAGTCAGCGCAACGTAAGTGCTGCCAAACAGTTGGACTCGTGCAGCTGTCCAACAATCGGACTCGTGCAGCTGTCCAACGGTTGGGCTTGTGCAGCTGTCCAACAGTTGGACTCGTGCAGCTGTCCAACGGTTGGGCTTGTGCAGCTGTCCAACAGTTGGACTCGTGCAGCTGTCCAACGGTTGGGCTTGTGCAGCTGTCCAACAGTTGGACTCGTGGAGCTGTCCAACAGTTGGACTCGTGGAGCTGTCCAACAGTTGGACTCGTGCAGCTGTCCAACAGTTGGACTCGTGCAGCCTTCCATGCCGCGTAATGATATTCGGCCAGAGTATGTCACAGGCCGCGCCATCGAGGACACTACGAAGTACACTGCAGTATAAACGATGTTAGCGGTATTCCGACTGTTGTCTTTACATGGAGCACAACGCTTCAACCCGTTGTTTCTCCTGACGTCGTCAGGTGTTCTGCACTTGGAAGGGCACGGATTTGCCAGCACTTCTGCTGAGCCGTACATGTCGGGGCCTTCTGATGCTGGTGGGCCTCGAACGCGGGCCTCTGGATAGGACTCCCGATGCCTTGCCGACTGCGCTACTCGGGACGGAAGGCAATCGTGTGTCAGAAATGCATGCGTGTTCTCAGGTCCTCCGGTGGCCCCCGGGGCACCAGCGGCCATCTCGGGTTGCTGGCCCCGCTCGGCTCGCTGATGACATCGGCGACGGAAGCTGCGCATGCTGGGCAAAACACCTGACGACCATCGTCGAGGCCGCTGTCCGAGACGTGCGTTCCGTCTGACACACGTGACGAGAACAACAGTCCAGCCATCACTCACATCGCACGCACCAACACCCACTGACATTTGGACAACACTCGTCACGAGCATTTGGACGAACTACAGCACAATGCAGTAATATTACAATATCATCCAGCATAGTAATGTGACAATGCTATCCACTGTAGTTGCTTACATAACATTCTCACCGACGGCGAACTTTTTCTGTGAGCCAATAGGCTGAGTGAAGCGGCAGCTCGTCGCTTCTACTGAGACTTTGAAGAGCCAATCTCTGAGATTCTACCCGGTGCGCAGACCTGCTCTGTATTGTCATCTGTGTGCTAGCGTAAGTGCTTTGCATGACTTCACCTATCGTTGGGTATTGTCTGTTGGTGGGTGATCAGAGATACACCATATACATAGCATGCAGATATGTATGCAAGCTTTGCTATCATTTACATTGCACTATTCACCTTACATTACTCCAAAATGAGTTCTATTCAGACTCGTTCACTCGTTTACAAAACTGACTTTGGCTCACCTGACTGGCCAGTAGCCAAACGATTCGATGGCGGGTATATTCTCGGGCTTCTTTGTGAGCAGTTGGCCATCAATCACAACCAGCGCCACGTCTCTGTGAAACAGCCAGCAGCTGAGCATACACGATGTGACCGCTAGCGCCACGCGCCTATCGACGATCACCGGCTGAGCGGAGACTGTCACCACTTGCGCCACCTTCCTGCGACACAGCCACTGGCTAGACAGACACCGTCACAACCACATGCCTGTGCTACCGTGCTGCTTTACTCAGCCTGGTGTATTTGCTTTCCTGAAGTCGCCTGCCGATGACTGACATCACACGGTCTTTTTCTTTCCTGTCTTTTCTGACCCGCCGCACGTACCGCCGGCTTTGGCAAAACGTACCCTGCTAGAGCTGTACCGGCGTTAAGTAGATACTCTGCTTTTCATCAGTGAATATGTACACTAACCTATTGTGAAAATTAATAGACGATGTAATGTGAATCCAGGAATGCCAAAATTCAAGGGAGCATACAAGGTGCTCCCTTGAAAGTGCCTTGGCGTCACCACTTTGAAATGTCGAAGAACTAATATTGGATTAAATTGCAGTCAAGAAGATTTTTGTCTTTAGCACTCCACCGAACAATGCCGACCTTCCCGTTTCTCACCACTCCTGCCACAAACGAGCAGTCGCACCTTTCTGTGTCTCACCCCTCCTGCCACACACGAGCAGTCGCACCTGACGTGGCCGCGGATCTTCAGCTCCGACTGGGCCTTGGTGGTGACGTTGGCGCGGTACCAGACGAGGCCGTAGCTCTGGCCCGAGCCGTCGTTGACGTCCAGCTGCTCCATGCTCAGCAGCTGGTCGCTGCGCTGGCCGGTCAGCTGGCTCCGCAGCCCGTCCATGGTGACCGCCTCGGTCAGCTGCACGTAGTCGTACGCGGCGACCGCGTTCTCCGCCGGCGCCTCCACCGGCTTCAGGTTCTTCACCACCGAGTACTTGTGCAGCAGCTCCTTGGTGATGTTGTACTTCTCGGTGTAGCGGCCGCCTTCGGTCAGTACGGCGTCGTAATCTGGAGCAAATAGAGGAGTAGAAAGGCACGGGGTGGTATATAGAGTTGGAGAGGGAGAGAGAGAGAGAGAGAGAGAGAGAGAGAGAGAGAGAGAGAGAGAGAGAGAGAGACAGAGACAGAGACAGAGAGAGACAGAGACAGAGACAGAGACAGAGACTGAGACAGAGACAGAGACAGAGACAGAGACAGAGACAGAGACAGAGACAGAGACAGAGACAGAGACAGAGACAGAGACAGAGACAGAGACAGAGACAGAGACAGAGACAGAGACAGAGACAGAGACAGAGACAGAGACAGAGACAGAGACAGAGACAGAGACAGAGACAGAGACAGAGACAGAGACAGAGACAGAGACAGAGACAGAGACAGAGACAGAGACAGAGACAGAGACAGAGACAGAGACAGAGACAGAGACAGAGACAGAGACAGAGACAGAGACAGAGACAGAGACAGAGACAGAGACAGAGACAGAGACAGAGACAGAGACAGAGAGAGAGACAGAGACAGAGACAGAGACAGAGACAGAGACAGAGACAGAGACAGAGACAGAGACAGAGACAGAGACAGAGACAGAGACAGAGACAGAGACAGAGACAGAGACAGAGACAGAGACAGAGACAGAGACAGAGACAGAGACAGAGACAGAGACAGAGACAGAGACAGAGACAGAGACAGAGACAGAGACAGAGACAGAGACAGAGACAGAGACAGAGACAGAGACAGAGACAGAGACAGAGACAGAGACAGAGACAGAGACAGAGACAGAGACGAAAAAGACAGAGACAGAGACAGAGACAGAGAAAGACAGAGACAGAGGTAAACAGAGGGGCAGATGACAGAGAGACAAACACAGAGAGACAGAGACAGGCAGAAACAGAGACAGAGACTAACACACAGGCGGGGATAAAGTAGGGGCCTCACTTTTTGGCAGAGTGGCATGTTTACCCAAAGCTGACAGAAACCATGACCTTGATATAATACCCATATTAGTAGAGCTGCTGCTGTTTAAAATACGCAGCTGCACGGTTCTACTGAGGATGCTAGATCAATCCAAGAGGGTTAGCCTGAATAGTGAGACAGCACATGATGTCTCACTGAATCAGCTGCACTGATCTCAGCTCACTGATGTCACAGCTGCAGCACTGATCTTCATGGTGAAACAGGCTCTGACAAAACGTTGGCAGAGAGAATGACAGAGGTCTGTTGATATCTGTTGACAGAGCCGGCTGGCAAGTAATGATCTCCGTTGACAGAGGTCGTTACTTGCCTTCGAGAGTTACAGATGTTAACCTGGCCAGGAGGATGGCTTACATGGGAAAACAAATCTTGGCCAGTCTCCTGCAGCACGTGTCTATAATTAACAACGCCGCACGAGCTGCACAAAGCCCTGCGCACTAGAGCAGGCAAGTTGTGATGCATTGCATTTTGGTTTCTTCCGACTGGAATTAGTGTTCTGCAGAACGTTTATCCTATTCCTGCAACCGTATATTTTATGGTGATGTTGGATACCCGGCCGTACTAAAATTTCGTGGGTGAAAACATCAGGGGAATAATATACTTCATGGCTGTTTTTACCCACATGTGCGCCATAAAACACCCATCTGGCACTATGCCCAGTTTTAAACTATTTCCCCTTTTTTCGCAGGTATTTAACTCTTCTTGCGCTGTTTTTTTTTACAGGAGGGAAGTTGCCAGATTTGGTACATACAACTCACTGTCTTACAAACCTCCTGTCTTGGCAATATTTAACTCTTGCGCAACTATTTTGCCATCAGCAAAACTATTTTTGACGCTATTTACTCAGGTTTTCCAAATGTTTGTGTCCGGCAGATATTTGTGGACTTGGTGGTTGCATCACCGAATGTTTGTGTCCGGCAGATATTTGTGTTCGTGACGGTTGCACCGCCGAATGTTTGCGTTTGACACCTGATGACTTGTCGACAACACCAGGGTGGCGTGAGACTTCCGAAGGGTGGGATGGGATGGCGATACATGGTGCGGCTCCCTCCTGCTCCTACACTGGCGATTACAAGGACGGTGGAAAGGGAGCGTAAGGAGCTTTCACCAGGATGAGGGGCACACATCACCTTTTTAATTGGTCATTTCCATGCAACGCCATGGTGTTACACTTTTTAAAGTGGCCCTCCTAGCACCCTCCTTGCTTCCGCATATATGATGACGTTAGTTATGCGGGCACTTCTCAGAAGGCAATTTTGATGAATGTCTGTGCAGGTGGCGTAGGACAAACGTTAAATGTTTACAAATGTGGTGGACTGGATGACGCAGGGAGGTGCAGGAAGGACTATAACACAGCAGTTAGCGCTTTCTTCACGTTAAAATCTTAACCTCATTTGGTTTAAAACTATGCTTTCAAATAGCGCAGAATTTGTGTAAGTAGTTACACACAGTCGTACAGCAGGGAAGAAAGATAAAAATAGTTCACGTGAAGGGTATTCTAGCGCACAATTAGGTACAAGCCAAAAGAAGACATGGATAAGACAGGCTGGCAGAAAAAGGGCAGCATGAATGGCAGTAATAAATAAGCATACGTTTGTCACGAATTAATGCGAGCATTACATTTTATCAGCAATATCGTCTCTCGTATGCCCCTTTCATTTACTTATTCCGGAAAATATGCACATTAATAGGGTCACCACGATATAATGACTTCGGCGTGTATTAGGGTTTGCATCCAACTGCTAGCGCGTCTCTTCACATCTTTACACTGCTTTTTACGCATAGTCTAATGCAATGAAGAGAGAGCGAGTTCCGAAGAGTCGAGGATATTGAGACGTCGCGCACCCTAGCTGGTGGTGTCTGGCGTGAAGTGGAGACAGCTAAGGATATGGAGAAGGCGCGTACCGTATGTGGTGATGTCTGTGGTGACGTTGCGGTTCTTTAGTTGTTCAGGATATAGAGACCTCACGTGCCGTAGCTGGTGGTGTCTGGAATGAGGTTGGGTTGTTCGGGATATAGAGATCTCACGTACCATAGCTGATGGTGTCTGGCGTAAAGTAGAGGCAGTTAAGGATATTGAGATGTCGCGTACCGTAGCTGGTGGTGTCTGGCGTGAAGTGGAGACAGCTAAGGATATGGAGAAGGCGCGTACCGTTGTGGTGATGTCTGTGGTAACGTTGCGGTTCTTTAGTTGTTCAGGATATAGAGACCTCACGTGCCGTAGCTGGTGGTGTCTGGAATGAAGTTGGGTTGTTCTGGATATAGAGACCTCACGTACCATAGCTGATGGTAGCTGGGGTGAAGTTGGGGTTCTTCAGGATACAGAGGCCTCACGTACCACAGCTGGTGGTATCTGGGGTGAAGTTGAGGTTGTTCAGGATACAGGGACCTCACGTACCGTAGCTGGTGGTGTCTGGGGTGTACATGGGGCTGACGCTGATCCAGTTGGCTCCAGCCAGCCAGCCCCAGTTGGTGCCGCCCATGAACATGTACATGTTCACGGACGAGTTGCTGCGCAGAATGGTGTCCAGCGCCTCTCGGAATCCTGACGGCAAAAACAAGAAGCGCATCGTGCCTGTGGTTTTACTTTACACTTTTCTACTTCTTACAGTGTGTTTATTGTTCTGAACTGCGTCAACAAAGGCGTCGTTTGATTGGAACTGATGATATCATATCACTGTCGACGACTCTGCAGGGCTAGAGGATATTTCCGTCTACATCCATATATCTTGGATCTGCGGCTTTCTTCCAAATATATTCCCCGACATGGCGTTTTCTTCAAATAATACAAAGTTCGCTCGGATGGCACGCGACATTCTACTAATCATCACCAGCATGCACTGTGTCTCGATTTCGTTCACGTGTGTTCTTACCGAGTGATCCAGTACCTTTAACTAAGAACAAAATATGCACCGAAGAACATTTCACATATTTACTGAGCTGTCGCCTACAGGAGAAACGCACGCTACGCCTCAGCACACATCCATTGTAACCCACGGTCATGGGGCGCCGGCGGCGCTGTAGGAGGGCGCCCACGTCACACGAGGGGCTGACGAGAGCACAGCTCAGCTGACGCCACCGACCGGTCCCGCTAGTGGTGGCCACACCACACCAGGGGCGCACCGTCTGCGTCGAAGCCAGCCTTGAAGGGCGCCAGCCAGTGGTCGAACCATCCCGTCCAGAACTCCATGGTCATGAGCGGCCTGTCCGGCTGCAGCTTCCGCAGGGCGTCCAGCTGCGCCTCCACGTCCTTCTGGAAGTTGGCCGTCTGCAGCACTGAGAACGGACAGCAGCAGCCGCGTCGGACGGGAGGGTTCCGGGTTCGATCCCCAGCGGTAACCTCTGTTCTGCTGTTGTGATCCTTGTGGCGTGCTATGCTGATAATCCAATGCAGTCTGGTTGGTTATTGGTTTTACGACACGTCGACCATTGAGTCATATAGCGTCGCCAATCTCTCACGCCGATTGGTCGCGGGCGAAGAGCAGCGACAGGTGAGACTCGAACCCACAATCTTTCGATTGTGAGACGAGCATCTTACCCCTAGACCACTCGTCCCCTCCAATGCAGTCTGAGTGTCACCAGTGACTGTCTGTAGCCTTGCACGCAGAAGAAAAAGACAGCTGACATGTAAGCGAGACAAAAACCGGGCGCTTCCAAAGCACTAAGTGATGAGTACTGGACCCAATGGCCTACACATTCAGTGATGGAAACAACTGGTACGTGATCTGTCGAGTATCTACACGAGTTGTCCTGCCCTCGGGCGGTGGCGACATCAGGGTCACCAGGTTGAGTCCACACGTCCCCGTAACTGCTTCGGTGTACTCACAGCAAACGTCACTCCACGCGGCATTCATGTGACGACGACGTGACTCAACACCACTACTGGTGCTCTTTCTGTCAGAAGGGATGCAGCGCTCATAAAGAATTCAACAAGACAAAGACAAAGACGTATATTCCGGCCATCCACAATAGACTCGTGGCTATTGCAGCCTATTGTTCAGTTTTAAAACATAGGTCATCAGTAAATAAGGGCTGTCACAAACGCACATGAAAACATTTAACAATTGTTCATACCAGCGGCACGAAAAGAGTCGGCAAGTATGATGAGAAGTCAGCAAGCATGAGAAGTCAGCAAGTATGATGAGAAGTCAGCAGGCACGAGAAGTCAGCAAGTATGATGAGAAGTCAGCAAGCATGAGAAGTCAGCAAGTATGATGAGAAGTCAGCAAGTATGATGATAAGTCAGCAAGTATGATGAGAAGTCAGCACGTACAATCAGAATAGTCTGACCAGTCCCACGCACAAATGCTACCTAAGGCGGCGACTGAACAGGGGGACTGGCAGTCGCTTCAGGTCGAGCGGCAACTCATTAACAAATACGATAAGTCAGGAGCGCGTTGACTGGAATGCGCCGACTAGCCCACGACTCACACCTTGGCGGTGGGCCCACGTCCGGCTTTGGGACTTACCATTGGACTATGAGCTAATGTCGCTGGTGGTGGTACTTGCCACCGGGTAGTGAGCCCATGTCTCCGGTGTTGGAACTTCACCCCACCGGGTAGTGAGCACATGTCGCTGGTGGTGGTACTTACCCTCGGGTAGTGAGCCCATGTCTCCAGTGTTGAAACATACTACGGGTAGTGAGCCCATGTCGCTGGTGGTGGTACTCACCTCCGGGTCCGGGTAGTGAGCCAATGTCTCCGGTGTTGGAGCATACCCAGGGTATGCTCCAATGGAATGCTCCATGTCGCTGGTGGTGGTACTCACCTCGGATAGTCAGCCCATGTCTCCGGTGTTGGAACTTACCCCGGGTAGCGAGCCCATGCCGCTAATGGTGATACGCACCCCCGGGTAGTGAGCCCATGTCCCTAGAGTTTGCCGGTGAGTCAGACGTGACGAGCAGCTCTGAGATTCCGTGCCGCTGCAGAACGTCTCTCACGTGACCCAGGTACTTGAGATCTCGCGGAAAATCCTCGTAGCCGAAGCTGCCAAACTCGTTTTCAACCTGGAACGACCGTGGCGAGTGCCTTCATCACAAATGACATGATGGCTGCCAAGATGGCCGTCACAACATTGGTCGAAGCAGGTCGTCGTCGTCACCAGAAACTGAGCAAGCCTGTGCCGTTGAAGGAACGGTGGTCACTCTGACGTCTGCCAATTGTGAAAATTCCGGCACAAGCAGTAAACTTCAACTACAGGTGGCAAACTGTGGTTTGTTCGTCTAATGTGTGGCACGAACTGTTCAAGGTCATGACCGATGTTGAAGATTTAGTGCTGTGACACTGCGGTTGTCTCGCAGTCACGAAATTTTGCCCCGAAATTGCGCCAGGTTCTTGGAATTTCTACTTATGCAATTTGGAATTTCCATTTGGTATTGTAGGCACAGGTGTATCGCACTAAACACAGCTAATCGAATCACAAGGGAAGAACAGCTGGTTCTTCTATTATCAGCAGCCACCGCGATTATTACTTATGCATATCAAGGACACAGGGGCGACAGGAAACAGGGACAGGGACAGGGACGGTTTGCTGGAGGGGGACCATTTCTTCAGATGGGCGCCACTGATTGAGAACATTTCCGTGGTGCACTAGGGTGCCTCTGGTAGTTCCTTTGTACTCAGAAGGGTGCCTTCTGTTGAAAATGTAAATGGGGTGCCCTCGAGTATCCTGGATGAGAGCCCTTTCCAATCTGAGGGGCGCGCCTCTCCAGTCAGAGGGGCGTCATCGAAAAGTGGGACAAGTCCCTCTCGCCTCCCCCTCTAACTACGCCCATATGATGGGCACACCATTTTTATTGGCATGTTAATGATTATTGTATCCAGAACAGCCATGATCTCCGATGACTACGATCTCATAGCCATCGTGAACAGCGCCATCAACGTCAGGCATGTGGAGGGACCCCTCTAACATGTTAGCTGGGATGATGCTGGCAGTCCACAGTCAATGATCACTCCGCATTGCTTTAGCATTACTGGGGAGGGGAGGTTGGCGGTGTCTTGTTAGCCCGGATGATGGTCTCCTCAGATGCCAATGAACCCGACCCCCAGTCAAAGTTACTTAGCAGAGCCCCTGCAGAGGGGTGTACCACTGCGCCATCAGTTGCCAATGCACCAGACCCGCAGTCACAGTTATTTAGCAGAGCCCCTGCAGAGAGGTGTGCCCCTGTACCACCAATGTGCCGCTAAATATTGTGATTCCCTTGTAAATATGGTGGCCAGATTACTTCACTGCACGATCGTACGCAACAGGGGCGAAGTCTGATTGTGTTCGTGCCCGTACATGATAAAGGTACTGCCGTCTATCGCATAGCGTATGCTTTTTGTGCCGTGTAGCAAACACTTCGTCAAACACTTCGTCAAAAACACAACAAATACAACAAACAAACAAACAAACACAACAAACACTTCGCCGCAAAGGCTACACTCCGATGAAGACTGCACCGCTGTGAAGGAAGCGCATGGTGGCGGTAATGTTCCGGTGCACAATTGCCAAGCAAGGCAAAAATCGCGCACACACATCCAGCCCGTAGTGCTGCGGGTGAGCAGACCTGCTCCTCTGCAGCAGGTTGCCATCCATGGTAACCTGTATCCATGGTAACCTGTACGAGTTGCAACACGTGGGTGGTAAGTCCCATCCAGTAATTATGAATATTAGCCATGGATTTTATATAATTTATTTCAAGCTATGCATGGCTGCATACATGCATGCATGCACGCACGCACGCACGCACGCACGCACGCACGCACGCACGCACGCACACACAGACACACACACACACACACACACACACACATATATATACACACACACACACACACACACACACACACACACACACACACACACACACACACGCACACACGCACGCACGCACGCACGCACGCACATACGCACGCACGCACTCACACACACACACACACACACACACACACACACACACACACACACACACACACACACATACACACACACACATGCACACGCACGCACGCACGTGCTTTTCGACTTCGCTGTGCTTTTAGCACTGGGCCTCGCTCGTCCAGCGCTGCCGTGGGCGCCTTGCACCGGAGCATACCTGTACGGCGATAATAGGGCCGCCTTTGGTGAACTGCAGGTCAACAACCTTCGGCATCAGCTGGTCGAACCACTTCTCCACTCGTGCCACGAAGTAGGCGTCAGCGGAGCGCACGTGCACGTCGTAGCGGCGCAGCAGATAGCTGGGGGAGTGCGTCGTCAGGTGACGTCCAACGGATGTGGCCCGAGGGCAGTGATGGTTATTGGTTATTGGCTTTTACGACACGCCGACCGTTGAGTCATGTAGCGTCGCCAATCTCTCACGCCGATTGGTCGAGGGCGAAGAGTAGCGACAGGTGAGACTCGAACCCACAACCTTTCGATTGTGAGACGAGCATCTTACCCCTAGACCACTCGTCCCCAGAGCAGTGATGGTGCGCGACACGATGTGTCGTGCGTCACGCAATGTACGCACGCGCACCAGCCCCCGACCTCTCACAACACCTTCCCTGTGTCCGCACAGACCCAGGCCAAGCTCGTGTGCTCAAAATGAGCGCTCTTGCCGTGCTCCTCTTTTTCCAAATGCAGCAATCAATCAAGCAATCAACCCCTTTTCAATGCGCAACGTGCTAATAAAACACTTCTTGACAGATATTAAATCATTCTTCAACTTGTATTATAATATGCCCTGCAGTGCATGCCACGCACGTCCATCGTTTCACGTGTTCAGATGGTGCAGGCTGTTCGGTTAGTGGTAACCCACCGCCTCCGATGCAACTGCCACCTCAACACACATCGGTGGGCAAGCGGCAATCACCAGCCATCCGAATTTATCCTAATCAGCAGAAACTGGATGGTCACATCACCATTTGTGAACCGACCTGTGACCAAAGCCATGCTTTTCATTGGACCAGAATAAGGCGCCGTTAAGCACGCTGGAAGAGCTGAAGCAAAAGGCGGATGATGGTGCTTTCATGCTCTCTCGACAGGGATGGGCGCCATACTGCGACTGTCCATTATTCGTATTGCAGTAATGTCCAAGCATATGCCCCTATTTAAAGTGACCGATAGCAACAGCAATTTTTAGCATTGGTGCATTTTTACTTCCAAAATACAGGGAGGGTGACGAATCTGGGAAAAATGACAATACGTCACTATTATTGATCTTGGCCATTAGCCATATAGAACCACATGACGCTGTTTCCTCCACCGTTCACTAGCGTTCCTTCACCCTCGCCAAAAGTGCGCAATTCCGACGAAATATTGTAGGGACGCCAAGCTCCCATGTCGGAAATACACCTAGATGATATGTACGGGTAGGTACGAGCGATCTCAGAATCGGGGATGGCGAAATCAAAACCCTTTGACGTTTTAATCAGTACTTCCTTTCCATGCGGCGCGATACTAGGGTTACAGTTAAAATTCATCGAAAATTTGAGCCGAACTCGTTTGAGACGAAAGATGTCGCTGTTCGCACGTCTATGAACATGTCCTCTTCTCCTCTAGATAGTGCACCGAGAGTGAGTTGCACACACACCTGGGCAGACCTCCGAAGTCCCACTCGGAGCAGATGTACGGCCCGGGCCGCAGTATCACGAACAAATCCTCCTCCTGAGCCATCTTCAGGTAGCCTGCCGAAGGCACAGCTTATGGTAGTCTGTGACCGACACGAAGGAGCTAATGGATAACTTTGTGTCATACCGTGAATACACCCGGAGCCATACACCGAAAGGGACGCGGGACGCAGTGATCAACGTTTGATGCACGTGCATCTCCAACTTGCAATTCCAAATTGCATTGCAAGTCCACCGTCGACGCAGGTCGGCGCGCCCGATCCCATCGCGAGTCAACTCGCGCCGACACGCGACGCGACGCCGCGTGGATGTTGCCCGAAGCCGGATGCGCACGGACTCGGCCACACCTGACCCGAACAGCGCGGAGCCTCCACCCCACAGCCGACTCACCTCCAGCAGCCGCCACCGCAGCGGCACCGGAGCCGGATGCGCACGGACTCGGCCACACCCGACCCGAACAGCGCGGAGCCACCACCCCACAGCCGACTCACCTCCAGCAGTCGCCACCGCAACGGCGCCGGAGCCGGCTGCGCACGGACTCGGCCACACCCGACCCGAACAGCGCGGAGCCTCCACCCCACAGCCGACTCACCTCCAGCAGCCGCCACCGCAGCGGCACCGGAGCCGGATGCGCACGGACTCGGCCACACCTGACCCGAACAGCGCGGAGCCTCCACCCCACAGCCGACTCACCTCCAGCAGCCGCCACCGCAGCGGCGCACCGGAGCCGGATGCGCACGGACTCGGCCACACCCGACCCGAACAGCGCGGAGCCTCCACCCCACAGCCGACTCACCTCCAGCAGTCGCCACCGCAGCGGCACCGGAGCCGCCGACGGCCGCCCGCTCACACGCGCGCGCCGCACCACTGACCGGGCAGGTCGAGGAAGTCGGACATGTCGCCGCCGCCGCCGCCCCAGTCGTAGGTGTCGGCGCGCGGCTCGTGCAGGTTCCACGCCACGTACGTCTCCAGCGTGTTGAGGCCGGCGGCGCGCAGCTTGCGCAGCGTGGCGCGCCAGTAGGCCGGATGCACGCGGAAGTAGTGCACCGCGCCGCTCAGGATCTGCGCGTGTGACGCACTCGCTTTAAAGGCGTCGCTGATGACCTTTGTGGTCCGGCACGCCTCAAAGAATCACGCCCCCCCCCTCGGATCTGCGCGTCGCCAGACGGTGGTCACGGCTGGTCACCGGTCGGGCTATTGGCACGTGCGATGATGGGGGGGGGGGGGGGGAGCTGCCCCGCGCATCACTTTTGGCAACCGTATGTTCAAGCGGGAGTCAATTTGACCGTGTTCCGTTGAACCCTAGAATAAGCACTCTAAACGATTTATAATAGAACAGTTCACTGTTTGCTTTTCTGGATCACAAATTGCACGTTTGGCCAGGCTGTTGGGAAAACATATGGCGTGCTCATGCCCAAGCACTGCCACTTGCTATCTCACAATGATCAGAGTACGCTGTAGTGGAATCCATTGTGTACATCCAGTTATCCTACTGCCTATGCTTGGCATGCTTAATTGAATGTCCGTGCGTATATAATATATGTAAAGTATCGGCAGATTTCAGAGAGCCAAGGAAGGGGTTTTGTAGCAGGAGCTATGCAAACCGTGCTACAGCAGGCAACGCAGTTTCCATTTTTTCAATTTCCATTGCTGCTAACGAAAATCATTCAGCCTGTAGTGATGTAGTGATGCTGCTAATGTAGTGTTCAGCAATCAAACTCTGACATCGCTATCTGTTAATGCTTGATAACGCGGGTATCTGCGGAGGAAGACATGAGTATGATGAAGTCATCATGGGTAGACTTCTGTGTGGGTGAACAATTTTCTCTCAGTGACGCTTGTTCTGTTTCTTTCAGGTTTCTGTGAGGAAGACGTGATTAATTTTGTCAGTCGTGCATAGACGCCACCGGTTGTCGGTAAGCCGCGTGAGTGACGACCTAAACCAATCCGATATCATAATTTATATCTGATCATGCCCTGCTCCTCAATAATATTGGAGCTGGTGGTTTGCCCACGGAGGCGGGGCTGTTCAACGTTGTGACGTTCGTCAACAACAACCTGCAAAAGGCATGATGACGTCACCATGCACAACTGATTTGGGCGGTTTGGCAGCAGAGGACATAGCTGGCTCAAAGATAGTTTTCGATTCGCTTCACAACCGTAAAAATGAACAGGGTACTTTTTATCTGCTTCTAAATAAATTATGCGCTCGTAATAGGTAGAAGAACTATGCGTGGTGAAACATAATGGAATTCAATCACAGAACAAATAGGTTACTATGTTTTATTCAGGTGGTAAGGCAGGTCTATGCTACATCTGCCGAGCGTTTTCAGGAATGACTGCATGGTCAAGCCGCGGCAGCCGTACGACAACATCACTATGTAGGTGGAAAGCACACAAATATTGGACGCGGAATATTCGTGCAACATTTGGGAACTTAAAAGCAAAGTGGATGCTTACTGTATTTCAAGTTAATCCGGTCACCGCGCTAAACACGAGCTGCTATCTGACAAGAAGGCTAAATGTTTTTGAAGAGCTCAGCTTGGGTGTGTTCTTGTTCTAAAATCGAGAGCGCAAATTAAAAGGAAGTGACACTGATCATGAAAGCAAAATATCAATGACGCTCAGTTTGATCGCGCCTGATCACACATAGAGCACAAACCCATGTTTTGATAATATCGGAGGAGACATGACCCTCAGCCAATCCAAAACAGCAAGGACGTTAAACTTCTCCCCGACATGGATTTGGTTTCAAATGGATCCCACACAATGGCGAAAACTTTCGAATCAGTAGCGCTGCAGTGTGATGCTTTCGTCCGCTTTCAGGTGGATAAGCAATACATTTGCAAAACTTGAGTTGTTAAATCGGCGGATTTGTTTGCCCTTGGTGACCGGTCAAAGTTGGCATGCCAACGTGGCCGATCGATCGAAAATTTGTGGCTATTTTTTTAGCGAGGGTGGTGCAACTGGTACCAATCGAACAACTGTGATGCACTTCTCCATGAATGTCTGACGGGCTGTGCTGATCTAGTTTCGCAGGTCCTGGGGATTCCCGGCGACGTTTGTCTATGCCGCTTTTGCTTAATTGGCGAATTGTCCCCTCTTTTCGTAGAGTAGACAAGAGCAAGAAAACTCGCTCCGACATGACAGAAGCTTCGCAGCAAAGCCCTCGAGGAAGAGGCAGGCGTGATATGGATCCCAATATTGCCTACTCCTGGCATGTATCATTACGCCCCGGGCATTGCATAGATTGAATGGTTATTGTTGTTGATTTCATCACGCTTCGGTTGCGTTGGACATATATCGTCGTCAATCTCTCATGCCAACTGGTCGGGGGCAAAGAGCAGGGGAAGGTAGGATTCGAACTCGTAGCCTTTCGGTTGGGAGAAGAGCATCCCGGACTACTTCCCCGGGCGTTGCATGGAAACAACCACGGCATACTCCACACCATGGTACAACAATTACCCTTTTCATTTGCGTTCACAATCCCTTCATGTTCTGCTCATTCCGCCATGTATGCGGTATTTAAATGAACCTTAAATATTGAACTTTGGGTTTTAAACTGTACTTTTCAGCATCTTTGACAAACGTTCCATCACCTTGAGCCTGCAGCGACTCGGCCGAAGCAGCGGCTGCAGCGGTCGCGCAGCGTACCTGGAACTCGAGTCCGTTCAGTGTGAAGTGGTCGCCCTCGGCGACCAGTCCCTCGGTGACGTTGCCGCCGGCCGCGTAGTACTCGTACCAGTTGACCTGGTCGGTAGAGGAGCCGGCGCGGCTGCGCCTCTCCATGGCCGCGCTCTGTCGAACACGTCAGGCCGGGTCACCGGTCGGCGTCGAGGATTCCGGGTCGGTGCGGGTCATCCCGAGGACGCTACTGTGGCCAGCACGGGTCAGCCCGGGGTCGCTACTGTGTTCAGCATCGGTCAATCAGGGGTCGCTGCTGTGGTCAGCACGGGTCAGCACCGGGTCGCTGCTGTGCTCAGCATGGGTCAGCGCGGGAAAACTCCCTTCTATTATCCCTATTATTTTCAACAAGTTATCTGTACTATCAAAGGCCCTTTGTAACTAACCAAAGGCATTCAGCAGAATTGTCAGATGTGCCGCTATAGCTGGCAATAGGCTCTCCATAGCTATCAAAGTGCCGTCTATAGCTATGCTCTACATGCATAAAAGGGCCTTCTGTACTGTGTTATGTTCTCCGCTACTTTCTGAACGGCTTTGTGATTGCGCAAAAAGCCCTAAATAGCTTTAGTGGGCGTTTTGCATCATTTCCGGTATTTCTATTTGCCTACAGACAGGGGTGAATCCAGGAATGTTGATTTGGGGATGGGACTTTTGTTCTGGACGGGGCTATATCATAACATCCAGGGTTCATTTAGTACCAAAGTTCATAACGTCAAAAGCTCACAACGTCCAAGGCTCATAACGTCCAAAATGCGAAATAAAGTCTTAAAATTTCCAAAATGTCTCGGATAGGGTGCGATCATAACGCCCAGAGTTCATAACGTCCAAGGATCACAACGTCCAAAACTGGCTTCAGAGGGAGCGTTCATAACGTTCAAGGTTCATAACGCCCAAAGTTCATAACGTCCAAAAATAGTTCCTCAGTTGTCCGCTGGAGGAGCCAGCGAAGCACTGGCGGTGAAATCGTGCGGCTGTGTCTCTGTTTTCTGTCACCAGGTGGCAGTGGCAAACGTGACGTGATGTGCACATTATCGTTCCGTTCACCCCTTCTCCTGCTGAAGCCTACCTTCTCTATCGCACACCCCGGTGCGTCCGATTTGGCATGTGAGTTATCTATCGCTGATAACCCACACCCCACCGATAAGCGCACCGGGGAAGCGTCTCTGGTCGGCCGGCCGGCTGGCCGCAGAAAGGCCGCGGAACGGCCGACCGGCCGACCGGCCGGGTCCATGCAGATGTCCGGCCGCGTAGCCATTGTTACCAATTTGATATGAATAGCAAATTTGAGCAGCTTTTCCTCAGCCTAACCTCATTATTGTTCACGAAGATTATAACTAGAAGAGGATCTAGAACGGAGTCCTGTGGCACACCAATCAGAATTATTCCATTCAAATTGATATCCATTGCATGCTATCTTTTGTTTCCCATTAGCAATGTTTCAATCCAGTCAAGAACTTTTCCGTATGTCCCGTTCTGCTGATGAATGAAATAGGAGACTCTGTTTGGAAACCTGCATGTATAGTTATATGGGGTTGAAAAACGATGAAAACCATGAGGACAACTGTTTTAGCCACTAGGAACTGCATAATTAGATAAACACGGAGATTGATTAGCACGCGCCCTGGAGGGCCCCTGCAAATTACGCGCACTGGAGGGGGGCGGATTCCGCCCCCTTAAGATCTCGGCTTCGATTAAAGCTGGAGTAGCGAAATTATCAGGGTGGATGGGTACGGTAGTGAACTCTATTGTGTGAAAATTGAATGAGCTTAGGTCAATATCTTCAAGGTCAAATGAGGTCACATATGTCAAATTTTTCTTGTTTTGCGTGGCTTGGCTTGTCATTGTTATGGATCGCTGAGTGTGTTTAAATCCTCCAAAATGGGCATCAATGATGTTTTGGACATTACTAATGATGCAATACAGATGCTAAACCCGGAATTTGACCTCAGGTTACCTATATAGCAGCACTTTATCAGGTCAGTTACCTGTTCCAGTTACCGGAACCGGGTCGCCCGCCCTACTGCTCCGCAATCGGTGCAATCGGCTTCGCGAATAAAGGAGTGAAGTACACGAATAAAGTATGGAAACGCTACGGTACACAATGACAAACAGTAGTTTTCAGGATGTGTAGGGAGTAACATGCAAAGTGACATCAATCGCATGACAGTCATTTGCATTTATGACAACATTCCATTTGACCAAGTTTGGTTCCATTAACCTGTCATGAACTTCACCTGACTTGACCTCGGTGACCTTACATGACCTTGAAACTATATAGCATAACAATATACATCAAACAAGTCGCTAGTGTTGCCAAGAACACTTCCCTTTTGCCAATATACGGGAAGCGCATCAGCGCTGATTTTTGTGGTCTGGCGCTACGAAATGTCTTGAATTTGAACGGCCTCTAACTCGAAGATTTTTCGGCCAATTTCCATTTTTCTTGCTTTAAACGACGCGCGAGACAATTCGAAGCAGGTACGCGAAAAATAGCGTATATCGACCGGTAAAATCTGGAGTTATGTACGAAAAACCGGATGGGTGGGCGGATTTCGCCCCCCCCTCCAGTGCGCGTGTTAATCGATTTCAAGGCCTATCCGCTAGATGCCGATTGGCTATGCATTTCATGAAATCATGTCTGCGTTCCGATTGTGACGGCTAGGCATAGCCGGATATAACGAGTGGTTTAATAGGCACGAAACGCGGATATTTATGGCATTGTATTGAGAAACCTGTCAGATGATTACCTAAGCGGCTGTTGGTGAATCCATTGGTGGATATATTGGACTGATAACTATGGTGGATTCCTGACCTTGAACCAACCGCAATGACACATAACTGTAAACCGGAGGCGGAGGTCTCGGGATCTGCAGGTCAATATCGCTGTCAGAGGAATCGAGGATCGGCGGGGAAGGCAGAGGGATCACGACGGAACGTACGTACACAACCAACCTGAATTGAAATCACAACAGGAACGAAGAGAGAAATAGTGTTTTGCACCAGTATGTCACAATACGTCCATGTGAAATCCACTCAAGCTATTCTTGTGTGTGCTCTTGAAACCAAACCGAATGAAATTGGCCAAGACCGCCATATCGAATGGGCAATTCCACGACAAATCGACAATTGAAAGGGCCAAAATAACACTCAATATTTTATATTTTGATGAAAATATTATGTGGAGTTATCTGATGCGCCGAATCCAGTTGTGCCATTTTAAAGAAAGATCAGGTGAACGGTCAAGGAGTTATAGCCTCTGGTAATTTTTAGATGTCACCTAACAAGGGTGTCTTTTCAGGTCTTTAACTGAATGAAGAACAATCTGAATTGTGCAAAAGTATATGTCGGTGAACTCACAATGACCCACTGTACCTTTTGGCTATTTCAAAATTTTCGTTTAGAGGATATTTCAAATCGTGACATCGTGACCTAAGGTCACGTGACCTATTTTATCTTTCGGGACAGTCACAATGCGACTTAAAGAAGTGCAGAAATGAAGTTCGATAGGATCTTGCGAAGCAAAAAAGTAAAAATATGGTTTTGTTCTTAAAACTCTACATGTCCGTTCAAAATTGGGCATGCATGGTTGTTTTTTGCGCTAGTTTATCGTGACCTATATGAATATGTATTTAGAACGGGCTGAAATACAAGGCTTTTGGCGTTCGAGACACGTGATGGGATGATAATGTTAGTCATCCGATCTTGAATGCTGTGTTGCACAAGTGTTCTAACTCGTAAGGTCAATGGTTAAAAAAATGGCAGAAATGTCTCCAAATTGTGGTAGTAGATGATTCATGAGTTATACCTTACCATGAATTACAAGGAGAGAAGCATCCACAATATAGCAATCACATTCTGATGACCGAGAAACCATCTGCACAACCATTTATTACATCGCGAAAATACAAATCCACGAATGTAGTGAAATCAGGAAGGGCACAAACAAGGGGTGGCACCGTGTTTTAGTGCCCAGTGCTCACTGCTCAGTGCTCACTCTTGCTGAACATGCTGTCTGTAAAGCGAGGAAGTTTCTGATGGTGTCGGACACAGTCAAGGTGAAAGTGAAGCTATTTTATGAGTCGGACCAGATCAGCCGAATGTGTCTCGACAGACCGACCGTGTCACTGTGCGACAGGTTGATGAAACCAAAAGTAGAGTTCAGAAAAGGCTTGCTTTGGAAAATTTGTGTGAGATATATGACATATACAAGCAAAACTCTGAAAACCCTCGCACCGGCTTCTTAACTTTTGCTACCCTTCATCCGAAGCATTGCGTCTTGGCAGGCAGCAGTGGAACGCACACGGTGTGCATGTGCACTTATCATCAAAACCCAAAACTGCTCATATCCGCTCTCGGCCTTCCCGGTCTCAAATACCGTAACCTCCTCGATCACGCTGTATTTGGCATGTATGTGTATGTGACACACTGAAAACCGTGATTGCATGATGCACAACTGTGAGGACTGCCCTGGTGAAGACGGGGTGATGAACTTTCTAAGGATTCTCCTTGCGGACAAATCGGGAGAAGAGAGTGAAGGTGATTCAGCCCCAAATGATGACATGGATAATTATATTTGGTACAAACAGTGGATGAGCACGCATCGTTGTACACTCGCAGAAATAGTTTAGAGCAAAGAGGGAAGCATGCGATATTTCAGCCCGCAAACCGTGAAGCTGATCAAACAACACTTTGTGGCTGACAAACAAGGCCAGCATTTCACTTACGCGAAGACTATTGCCAAGGAGGGTGAAGTGATTGCCTAGTACGATTTCGCCGAAAATTATTCATTTGTGGTGCAGAATATAGCTCAAAGCTTCCACTGGGATTCGTCCCTGTGTACGGGGCACCCGTTTGTATGTAGTGCACTGGCGTGAGGACGAGGTACTGTGCCATCAGAGCTACTGCTGTATCTCTGACGGCACAAAGCACAAAACTGACATGGTGCATGCGTTCCTGCAACGGCTTATCCCAGAAATTCGGACCACAGTACTGGACCTCCAAAAATATGTATTTCACAGACGGCAATATACAAATAAACATGACTTCATTAATGTGTGTAGCCATCAGGCAGACTTTGGAGTACCCTGTGAGTGTCTTTTTTGTCACATCTCATGGCATGGACGCTTGCGACGGCATCAGGGGCACAGCCAAGCGTGCCGCGGCTCAAGAGAGCCTCAAGCGCTCGCTTAACAACCAGATACTGACGGCGGAGGACATGTTTTAGTATCTGTCGCATAAGCTAGCCAGCTGCATCAAATTCATATTTGCATCAAAGCAGGAGGCAATGGACGTCACGGCCCATCTCACCGGACACTTCCCGAAAGCTATCACGGTGAAAGGAACACAGGGGCACCACAAGTTCGCACCAGTGACCCACAGCACCGTAATAGTTCATGAACTGCCTACTGATGCGTGGCGTGTGCTAATGGAAGTTGGGTGAAGTGAGACGTGTTGGTGTGCGGCTGATACAGATTGTGTTGATTAATGTTATCGCAGTGACAGATCGTCAGTCTGAACTGGGATTCTGACAAGGTTGGTTATTGGTTTTACGACACGTCGACCGTTGAGTCATATAGCGTCGCCAATCTCTCACGCCGATTGGTCGCGGGCGAAGAGTAGCGACAGGTGAGATTCGAACCCACAATCTTTCGATTGTGAGACGAGCATCTAACCCCTAGACCACTCGTCCCCTAGGTATGGGATGATCTGCACATCTGTAGATCATTGCATTGCATTGCATTGCATTATAATGCTGTACTGTAACACATTATTGTATTGCATTACATTGTGTAATTCTGTTAGTTTATTTTATTACACGGATGTAGACGGCTCATGATCCAATGCGAGTCAGTTCAGGCTCAGCATTTGTCAATGGATGCGTCCACGCCAAATTTGTTTTCAAGCAGTTCAAGATGGATGGGATTACTCGTCGTGATGGGATGCCTGCACGTGATGGGATACGTGCCACGAACATCAAAAGGCTTGTATTTCAGTAATATACTGTTCTAAACCAATATTAAAACATGCCACAATAAACTAGCGCAAAAATAACCATGCATGCCTAATTTTGAACGGATATGTAGATTTTGAGTGTCAAAACACTATTTTTTTTTTTTTTTTTGCTTCGAAAGATAATATATCGGATTACATTTCTGCGCTTTTTCCAATCGCATTGTGATTATCCCGATAGTTAAAGTAGGTCACGCTACCATAGGTCACGATTTCACGATTTCAAATGGCCCGTAAAAGAAAATTCCGTAAGAGCCAAAAGATGCAGTGGATTATTGTGAGTTCAACGATATATACTTTTGCACAATCCAGATTGTTCTTCATTGTATTAAGGACCTCAAAATACACCCTTGTTTGGTGACATCTCAGAAATTCCCCATGCTATAACTCCTTGACCGTTGACCTGATCTTTCTAAAAATAGCACAGCTGGATTCGACGCATCAGATAACCCTGCACAAATATTTTTATCGAAATATACAATATTGGGTGTTGTCGATTTGTCGTAGGATGGGCCTAAAGAGAAAATGTAGATAGTCTGATGTCCACTGCATATGACTGCAGATCCGGGGTGGGTTGTGATGGTTCAGTGCCTGCTAATGCTAATTTCTCATTTACACTTATCAATTTGAATATGTACGGACCAGAACACATTATGTTTCAGTACTTATGCACCGTATGAGAGAGCACTTATGAATGAAAGTGTGAGCACGAGACGTGTGCAATATCAACAGCAATAACACAATCAATTGTACAAACATATTTCACCATTATTGCAAGCCGTTCCCACTTGCAACACCAAAATCAGTACTGTTCAGAAAGAGCGGGCAATGTTATAAGAAACTAGCCTCATTCACCTGTAATGGATGGTATGTTTCAGTAGTTTCCTGTACAAGGATGGACATGGTAAGATTTACAGATATGTGATAATTAACTTGGTCCACTGCGCTATTCCATTTAATTCCTGGGGATCCCATGCATCGCATGCACGGTGCGCAAGATTCATTACAGCTCAAAACACCCATCTTCGAGTCAGACTTGTGCTCGACTCGAGTTGAATCAAGAATCGACTCATGAATCAATCGCTTTTGGATGAGTCACGAGTTGAATCGATTCTTTTCCCCAAAACATATCTTGAGTCGTGAGTTGAATCACATCTTTCTTTAAAAAAATGAATTGAATCACGAGTCAATCATTTGAATCACATTGGAGTCATTTGAGTCTTGTGACTCAAATGCAAGTTATGAACAAATGATATACAGCCAAGGGCGTCGCCACCGGGGGGCAGGGGCAGTCGCCCCTGCCGTGAAACTGGGTGGGCGCCGCCCCTTGAAATTTGAGGAGGCCCCTATCCGCAAATGCACAGCAAAA
>JAOTOM010001119.1:0-58717 GCA_034440615.1 Ashinkailepas kermadecensis
CATCGCTTACTTTTAGGCTCCGGTTGTGGGGGTGCCAATTTAGAGGCGTCACCAGCGAATTTCGCGCCGAGGGTGTTGCCTCAGGTAGCATTCAAAGGCGTCCCCAGGTATCTGTCTGCGGGATGCGATTGCGGAGGTGACAATCCAGGGACGTAATCGTGGATTTGTCTCCAGGGTACAGGTAGTTTCATCACAGGAGACGTCACTAGCGGACATACATGACCCTGGTTCACTCGGTAGATGGGCCAACATGCATTATATTCGACAGAATGCTCTGATAGAGTACCCCTCAGACATACCCGCGCCCACATGGATATGGATGACACCCACCTACTCCGCGGTGGTCTTTGGAGGGTATCATCACATACGATATCATTAGCGGACACAAAATGGCCCCCACTCGGTATACGATCACCATGCACTATATACGGCAGAATGCTTCCGATCAAGTATTACCCCTCAGGCATACCCGTGCACACACATGGATATGAATGACACCTCACATGCTCCGTGTTGTTCTTTGAAGGTGGTAACATCACAGGCGACGTCATTAGCGGACACAAAATTGCCCCCACCCGATATATGATCACCATGCAATATATACGGCAGAATGCTTCAGATCAAGTACCCCCTCGAGGCATACCCAGGCCCACACGAATATGAATGACACCCCACATACTGGTGGTGGTCCTTGAAGGTGGTATCATCACAGGCCGACGTCATTAGCGGACACACATGGCCCTGTGGTTCACTCGGTAGGTGGTCACCATGCATTATATAGCGCAGAATGCTTCTGATCAGAGTATCACCCCCTCAGATACATCCGCGCCCAATGTCGATATGAATAACACCCCATACTCGGTGGTGCTATTTGAAGGTGGAATCACCTCAGACGACATCATTAGCGGACACAAAATGGCCACCACCGGTACATGATCACCATGTATATACAGCTGAATGCTTCTGATCAAAGTATTATCCCTCAGACATACCCATGCTCATATGGATATGAATGACACCCACATTCGGGGTGCTCTTTGAGGTGGTATCACCGCAGGCGTCATGATTAGCGGACACAAAATGGCCCCCACCCGTTATATGATCACCATGCATTATATACGGCAAAATGCTTTCATCAAGTATTACCCCTCAGACATACCCGTCCTCATGTGGATACGAATGACACCCTACATACTCGATGGTGCTCTTTGAAGGTGGTATCATCACAGGCGACGTCATTAGCGGACACAAAGTGGTTACTGAATATCTTGCCGCCATTGCTGACCCAGGCCCAGCGAGGCATCCAAGAACTTGGATAAAAAAAGAATGGTGGAGTGCATTTTGCTTACGCTAATGACATCGCATGTCGGCTGCAGCAGCCAGTTCGCCCAGAGAAGCTTCTCTGACGGCAGCGATAGTGCAGCGCCTCGCGGCAGCCCCTCGAAGAAATCTTCAACAGCTCACGGGCGGTGGGGCATCTCCTGCTGTACCCAATTTTGAGTGCGACGTCCAATCAAAGTATCACGAAACTGGTGTTTGAGCCGTGATAATATCCATCCGCACCTGCGTAGCGATCGACACTGAGGCGCTTTACCACCAGCTGGGCTGAACTTGGTGCTGTCTTCTTGGATTCCAGCCACCCGAAACGCGGCAATCCGCCCGCGCGTCGGCTAAAGGTCTGTCTTCTCCGAATAGCTAGGAGAATACTGTGATAGCCCGAACTACAGCAGCTGGCTTGCAGATGCATGAGTCAGGGGCTGATACAGAGGGACTTGGGAATGTGCCTCCTTCCGTGGAAAGTTGCCGTTCATCTGCCCGGAAAGGCACCCAGACGGGAAAGGTTCGAGTGAAATCTTGTACTTTTTTAAAGTTCAAAGCGCCCTTTCGATAGAAAATGGCAGCTCTGCAGTATGCTCGAATGGACCCCGGTTGAATTTTTCGGCCAAAGGCTACCCTCGGAAGGAAAAGACATCCTCCAGGTGGGGAGCAGGCTCAGAAATTGTCATGAGGATCTTGGTCTCTGAAGGGGCGCCTCTAGTGAAAAAAAATGAGCAGTGGGGGTCACTCAGGCCTTCCTGGAGGGGCGCCTTTACCTTCACGGGTGCGTCTCTGGCTGACAAAAAAAAAAATATCGAGGGAGCACCCGAGCATACTGAATGGGGCCTTTTCCTTCCAAGGAGCGCTTCTGGCTGGATAATTCGAGGGGGATGCACTCGGGCACACTGGAAGGGCGCCTTTTCCTCTGAGAGGATCGCCTCTGGGTGACAAAAATTCGATGGGGATGCACTGAAGCTTTCCCCGAGTGGAGCATTTTCCCTGCCGAAGGCGCACCAATTTCCATGGGGGCGCATTCCTTCAATGTTACCCCTGTATCCGCCCCTGCCTCCAAGTACTTTCGCATCGGCGCCCCTCCGAAGAAATGGCGACCCTTCTGAAACGTGCCCCATGATAATTCCTGAATCCGCCCCCTGGCGGAGGTCTCCGGCCCTGGCAGGGCTGCCGCATCGCGGACGTTAAAATGCTTGGTTTTGAAAATTACTTTTTCGCACATCCTCGTCTTTCTCCCGGGGCTACAACATGGAGTATGACCCATCACCCGATGCCCAATCTTCGTAATGAGGAATAATTATTTTCTTATATACTTTAGGCTATATGTATAATAAAATACCTTGTTTATATTATCCGTGACATGTACTGTAACGATTACTTTGCCTACTTCGCAGGCACGTACCTACTTGAGGGAGTGGCAAAGCATATGTATTTTACAATATTAGATAGATAGGATATATAAGAAAACGGAGAGACATCGAAGTGGATACTTCTTAGAACAGCTACAGAGGACCGCAAAATAACACATAAGTAACAAAATATTATATATGCATTGCACTTAGTACACGATGCAAAGCTTTTTATTTGATATCAGCGAGTTTGACAGCCAGACCCAGAGTGCTGCACAATTGAAGCCTTGTACTGTACTTACCTGCTGTTATCCCGGTCTTCTCGTTAGTAGAAATCACGCTTGCTCGCTTGTGGCCAGGTGTTGTTCCCAGCATTGCATTTTCTCCTGCCTATGTGTATCGGCTTCTTTCCCTGGATAGTTGAGTAGTCTCACTCCCTCAGTTCGACTTCAAGATTGATAGACCACGTAGTATGTGTGAGTATGTGATACTACAGGCAGCAAATGTGCATACGCAAGGTTTTCGTTTGACTTGGTGACGAGGAGCACAATCAATATCGATAACATTTTTCTTGCTACTTGAGTTTAGAAACGCTACGAGACATGGATCGAGATACCCTTTACATCGCACGCGACAGCTGCTTTATTCCACCCCTATGCACACCCGTACTAGGAGAGGCACTGGTAATGGTAATGGGGTTGAGGTTACAGGGTTCAATAAGATCGGTTACAGGACTGCGATATGGTCACACACATGCATTTGTATATCTTGGTGTAATCTGGCTGGTGGTGGGATACCGCGGCAGATGGAAAATGACGGTGTCGTACATAAATACTTTTGAGTTGTGTATTATGTGCCCTCAGATTATTGAAGGCGAAGCGATGTATTGTTTTCTTCATTAGGGATCTTGCAACAGCCATCACACCTTCATATGACACCGTGACCTGTGCAACGCACACAAAGCCATACACGGCGCGAACTGCCCACCTGCCATCAGGGAAATGTTTGTTGAACGCTCGGCTGTGTCGGAGAGAAGCACTCGTGCTACCGATGCTGGGGCACTTCACCTGCAACGGTGTAGGTTAGCAGCCACCCAGCGGGTCTTCTCCTACCGCTCCACTCTCCAGTGGAATGCGCTTCCCGGTCAAGCACACGACACAATTAGCCGTGCTATCTTCGTGCGTGCTATCAGTCTCAACCATACAACTAGGTAGCTAGGTGACCTGCGTGAAGAACCATACCAGAGTCGCAATGCTTGTCTGTATTGGATGTCAGGAGCAGCTGAATGAATTTCTAGCCGGTATTTTTACGAAGCTGCACCGTCCGTAAATTGTAATGGGATTTTATCCTTTATCTTTTACAATTTTATCTAACGTGATGGCAGGAATGTGATCAATTGACTAGGTATTTCGTAAGTTCCACCATGTGGCAGTGCCTTAATAAATGACTTTGACTTTGACTTTGATATGTTCATGACAAGTCACTAGAATGTAAAGGTCAGAAAGGGTCTGACTTTATTCAGATTGCCAGATATAGTCATACTTAGCACGTATCCTTCCACAGACGTTTCCCAGGCAGCGACCACTTTACGAGTTTGCACTGACTTCAGACAGAGTGAGCGAGCGGCCCGAGCGAACGCAGTGATACAAATGCTAAAACCCACTTAGTCTTGCTTGCTTGGATTTTCAGGATATATCTTCTTTTCAGGTGATATTGTATGAGATGAACTGACGTGAAGACGGTGTGCTAGGTAGATTCAACTGGCCACTGCATTTGATAAGGATTAAGTATTCCCATTATTTTCACCCTCAAGAAAGAACGCATGAATATGGCAATAAATCTATTAAAGTTCCATATAAGGACTCCTCGTTTTATATTGAATGTCGGAACGCGGTCCTCTCCGCTGCCTCAGTCTGTGTAATGCATGTTGGCATGACCGGAGCCATGATATCCGACCTGGGTGTGTTTCTGCCAGTCTTGCTCACAAATATCTTACAAATATATTAAGAGTTCGTCATCACGCTTGTGTGTGGGTTGGCTCGTAGATTATTGGTTGATATTTCAGCAGCGGAGGACACGTGGCTGGGGAACTTTTGCACAATGATAGAAAGGAACGTTTCGAAAATTGCATTCGCTGTTCTTTTGTCGGGCTTTCAATTGAGTCTGACAATTTCATGCCACTTCAGTGATTACCTGATTTTCTAGACGTGTGGTTGTATTTTAATTGATATCTTGAGCATCACATCAATTGCGAATGTATCCTATCAGCAGATTAAGTGTCCTAAATCTAGCATGCGAGCATAATTGAGGACAGAGTCGATAAGCACGAGCGCCGGAGGGCCTCTCACATAATACGCAAAGGATTGATTCGGCCCCTGCCCTAAGATTTGGAAGACTACTGAAGCTATACGCACACAATTTGGAGAGTAGATTACGGATGTAGTGAACTACAAATTTCATGACACAGGCATTTGTGGTCAAATGAGGTCGTGATAGGCTGCCTCACCGCACCGACGAGGCTTTTGTGACCTTGAACGCTAGCCGGCCACCGCCAGGTAGGTCGATTTGGCACCCCCGCATTTCATATTTTTACTAACTAATTTCGATTTTATGTTGCGTAGGTCGCGCGTATCGTTTTTTTCACAACCTCACATGGTTGCATTACAATATCGCCGCCCGTGTATGTGTTAATGCAAAAAAAAACATGAGAAATGGGCGGGTTCCGCCCCCTCCTTCGGTGCGGGTGTGAAACAGCCACATCTTATACCTACACCAATCATGTACCACTTTGCCCCATCCCCCTCCCCCCACAAAAACAATTTTTATACAACACATATGCTGAGGGGTAATACTTGTTCAGAAGCATTCTGCCGATATAATACATGGTGATCATATACCGGGTGGGTATATCATATACCGGGATCATATACCATTTTGTGTCCGTTAATGACGTCGCCTGTGATGTTACCACCTTCAAAGAGCACCACGGAGCATGTGAGGTGTCATTCATATTCATGTGCGCACGGGTATGCCTGAGAGGTAATACTTGATCAGAAGCACTCTACCGTACATAATGCATGTTGATCAGATTCCGGGTTGGGGCCATTTTGTGTCCGCTAATGATGTTGCCTGTGATGATACGACCTTCAAAGAGCACCATCAAGTATGTAGGGTGTCATTCATATCCACATGAGCACGGGTATGTCTGAGGGGTAATACTTGATGAGAAGCATTCTGCCGTATATAATGCATGGTGATCATATACCGGGTGGGGGAAATTTTGTGTCCGCTAATGATGTCGCCTGTGATAATACCACCTTCAACGAGCACAACCGAATATGTGGGGTGTCATTCATATCCATATGAGCACGGGCATGTCTGAGGGGTAATACTTGATCAGAAGCATTCTGCGCTATATAATGCATGGTGATCATATAACGGGTGGGGGGCATTTTGTGTCCGCTATTGATGTCGCCTGTGATGATACCACCTGCAAGGACCACCACCGAGCATGTGGGGTGTTATTCATATCCATGTGGGCATGGGTATGTCTGAGGGGTCGTACTTGATAAGAAGCATTCAGCTGTATATAATACATGGTGATCATATACCGGGTGTTGGCCATGTTGTGTCTGCTAATGACGTCTCCTGTGGTGATACCACCTTCAAATAGCACCACCGAGTATGCGGGGTGTTATTCATATCCACATGGGCACGGGTGTGTCTGAGGGGTAATACTTTATCAGAAGCACTCTGCGCTATATAATGCATGGTGACCACCTACCGAGTGAACCAGAGCCATGTGCGTCCGCTAATGACGTCGCCTGTGATGATACCACCTTCAAGGACCACCACCGAGTATGTGGGGTGTCATTCATATCCGTGTGGACACGGGTATGCCTGAGGGGTAATACTTGATCTGAAGCATTCTGCCGTATATAATGCATTGTGATCATATACCGGGTGGGGACATTTTGTGTCCGCTAATGACGTCGCCTGTGATGTTACCACTTTCAAAGAGCACCACGGAGCATGTGAGGTGTCATTCATATTCATGTGCGCACGGGTATGCCTGAGGGGTTATACTTGATCAGAAGCATTCTGGCGTATAAAGTCATAAAGTCATAAAGTGTTAAGGCTTAATAAGACCCACAGGGGCCCATCTGGGTTAAGCCTATCTAGAAAAGGTACTATAAATGTACATATTCTCACCCCAATCAATCCCTTATCCCAAGTTCTTAGGAAGCTATATATCCCAGCCTATCTAGCATCATCCACTTGCTATTGCATAACACCCTCAACAATTGCAAGCTCCTCCCATCATACCCATTGTGCTACCATAGCCAGGGGTGTCGATTTTTGAAAAACATTGGGGGGGGGGCCGAAGTGCCAAGGCACTGGAACCCCCCAAAAAAAAAACTCATCGGATTTAGCCCACTATATTTTCAGATCTCAGAAATTCTGATTTTTTATTCGACGATGTGTATGTTTATGTTTATTCAGCATCCTCACCAACGGGGAAAATCGTCCAATAACTGGTGAAGTCACATAATTAAAAGAGCAGTGCTCAGTACATTTCAACATAACAACTCTTGGTTGGTTATTGGTTCTACGACACGTCGACCGTTGTGTCATATAGCGTCGCCAATCTCTCACGCCGATTGGTCGCGGGCGAAGAGTAGCGACAGGTGAGACTCGAACTCACCAACATAACAACTCTGAGTAATAGCATGCGACTGCAGTGCCATATAGTGGGCTCGGATCTATCGTCACCGTCACCGCCAGCGTCACTGTTACCCTCCTCCTCACTCCACACACCAACAAACACACACCGGCTTAAATAAAAATACTTCAGCGATCAGATGCAGGCTAAAACACACCGGCATTGATGGAGCATCAGAGCACAGCAAACCTGAGCAGTGATGACGATGGGTGAAAGTATTTCCTTGGTGCCTAACGTTAGGGAGGGAATTTTTCCCTTTAGTACGCCACTGCGGCTGCTAAACGTGTTTTTTTCCGCAGATTGCACGATCGAGAGTACAAAGGCCCTTCGGATAATTTTCTTTCGGGACCCATTCTTAATTTTCCGGTGCTCTGTCGATTCGATGGAGTCTCCTTGTGGTTTTTGTGGTGAAGTCTATTTTTATAAACCCCCTGCAGGCTATTTTTTGGAACCCGGTACGATTCTTCTGGCTCTCGGTGCGTTTTTTCCGGTGCCCAAACAGGTTTCTTTTCCGGCGTCCGACGACTTCTTATTTTGTGGATCTTTGACGCAATATTTCCGTCCGCAAGGTGACATTCCGGGTATATATTGGTACATGGGAAGCCAGCTGCAACTTGTGGGGCTCCGGCACGACGCTTTGGCCCCAGTGAGATTTTCAAGAGAAGCGGCGTGAATTTTTTTGTCTAAGTGCGATTTGTTGGGGCCCCGTCGTCACTTGTTGGGATCCCTTACGGTGGCTACGACACGTTTGTGGGGGCCCAACAAGTTTTGTGGGCTTTTTGGAGCTATTGTTGAGATCCCAGATTGAATTTCCGTGTCCGGACTGTTTTTCATTTACCCGGCTTCATTTGTTGGGTGATCTCAACGAGACTTTTAGAGCCCCGGTGGGACCTGTCAGGCCTCTGGCGTGATTTTCAGGGGCCCGGGTGATAATTCTTAGTGCCCCAGTCTCGGCGTGATTTTCAGGAGGCCCCGGCCCGACCGTTTGTGGCCCCCGTCGTGATTTTCTTGAATCCCGGCACGACTTGTTTGCGGCCCCAACGTGATTTTCAGGGGCCTAGGTGCAAACTTTTGAGGCCCCAGCGTCATTATCGGGGCCCCTGCGCTACGTTTGAGGGCCCCCAAAGTGATTTTTCTGAGCCCCGGTGCGATTTTCGGAGGACCGAGTGAAATTTTTAGGGAGCATAGCGCATTTTTTTCCTAAGCTCGGCGGATTCTTGGGGGCCCCACAACCTATCAGAAGGGGGGGTGAGGCAACTGCCCACAATTCCCCCTCCCCATTCGGTATGTCACTGTGCCATGCAATGATGCAACATAAGAATCCAGGAATAGTTCATCTGTTTCATCACTCACATGTTATTTCAACTCCCCAGTTATCCAGACAGTTTGAGGAAAGTCAAACATCTGCTACATGGATCAGCAAGGATGGATTGCAAGGCAACATGGGTACCATGGAATTCCGGTCACAGTAGTTATGCTGCAATACATACCTTCTTCAACAGACTGCTTTGGAGACGGATGAGTTCCTGAAGTTTGGTCAGGGTTGGAGTTGGAGGTGGATGGAGCAACACTGTGAAGGACATAACATATCGTTCAAGAGACTTGTTTCCATTAACAATACTGAGGGGATGAAGTAACATTTTCATTGACTTCTATGGTTTTCATTGGCTTCATTGACTTCTATGGTGTCCTGAGTAAGTAGGACAATCGAGATGGGTTTCTGTTATATGCATTGTAGAAGCAATGTTATAATGTAGCTTTTATACCCCAGTGAGAATGGTATGGATTCACTCATAAGTGAATTTGCAAACATACTGATATATCAGTTAACAACAATGCAGGGAGCTATGTGATCAACATGGTCTGTGCCCTAAAGCCCAAATAACTAAGTAACAATGCAGGGAATCTGCTGCATAACAGTTTGAGCATAAATTAGCCATGATATATGGCATGATACTTCCCATGCTATTTAGAATAGTGAGCTATATTTTGTGTACAAACATGAGGACATTAGAAATGTTAATTAACGTTACACACATCAGTCCCTAACAAGTGTCAGCAATACATTTCCTTCATGTGCTTTAAACATGATTCAAGAAAGCACTGTCATCGATTTTAAACTTGCAAAAAGAGTGGGCCGCCTGGCATTTTGAGTGCTATTTGAGTGAATGTGCTGTTTTGTTAGTGAACTGACCACTTATTGAGATATAAGTACTTTAACTTTGCCTGCTTCCATCATGAAAATTTGTCATTTTCCAATACATCAGAAATCGTCAGAATAACTTCTTGTCCACAAACCGGTGCATGCATTTCTATGAATTTCTCATATTTATTAACACAAATGATGTAGATCTGATCTGCAAATTTATAACTCAGAAAATGTTATCAGCACAGGATTCCATTCCTGAAAATATAGTACTTTCAACATGTTATTGTTCTTTGTGAAGCAATAAGTGCAATGCTCTCATGCAGCATGCAGATGGAGGTTCATCACGTGCACCAGGTAGCACAAAAGAGATATTATTGTAGTCTAAGGTAACCACAAGACAGGTTTTACACCCATTTTACCTCCAACGAATCATTCGAAGGAGCTAGGTTTTGCCTAGTTGCGTTAGGCTAGGCTTTTGTTGTAAGTTAGTAAATAAAAAAAGTCTTCAAAAACGGTTCAAGCTAGATTAGGTTATGTTAGACTTTTTAAGTTGAAAATGTTCGAGAACAAAGTTTTTTTTTTTGGGGGGGGTGGGAATTGGGCATTAAAATAATAATTTCTTGCATGGAAGTCTAGGCTAGGTTAGGTTAGGTTATGTTACATGTTTTTTTTATCTGAACATTATTTTTCATCCTATATTATTCAAATCCAAGCCCCCTTTTCCATGTTATTTTTCCTCACAATTGAAAAGTGTGCTTCTGTAGAGGAAATGAGCGGTTACATCATGTTCAGCACATTAACAAACACTGCATTAAAAAATGAAATTCAAAGAAGTCAGAGAGTACCATGAGCTGAAAAATTACCCAAAAAGCCAGGTGTTATCACAGTTTAAAGTAACCACAAGACAAGTTTTACACACATTTTACCTCCATGAAGCATACAAAGGGGTTAGGTTTGTCAGGTTACGTTAGGCTTTTGTTGTAAGTTATAAAAAGAATAATTTGTTGGTAAATATTTTTTGTTAATTATTTTTCTACAAAAAAATAATAAACGGTTCAGGCTAGCTTAGGTTAGGTCTTTTAAAGGAAACTAACCACCTTTATAATGGGATTTTAACTGAGATAGCAGTTTTGAAGACCACGTCGAGAAATCACTTACCTCATACTCCGTTCGGTCCAAAACATCTTCCAGCCGAAGTTATAAGGCCTTTTATCATCGGTTTTGGGACATGGACAGACTCGGTGGGCGTTGTGAAAATTCCTTTGGCGTTCTGAAATTCCTTCATATGGAAGCATATGGAAGCAAACAGCATTTCAATGGAAATTACAAGCTATATGAGTGAGTCTATATTGCAATATGAGTCTATATTGCTTCCATAGAGTTATATTCTTCTCTTGGCGAACCTTTAGAGGCCTATGATAAAAATAAATAAACTTTCCAAAATCCAATTTTTTTAAGTATGGGCATAATATTTCGCAAAGCCAATGTCATATTCATCATTTTCAGGTGCCAATACCCCTAATTAGTATGATTGCAGAATTTCGGCAAGGTGGTTAGTTTCCTTTAAGTTGAAAATATTTGAGAAAATGCCTCGAAAATTTAAATTAAAAGCAATTAATTTCTTGTATGGGAAGTTGAACTATGTTAGGTAAGGTTATCATACATCTTGAACATTATTTGCATACTATATTTCCTTACTCCACACCCTTTTTTTGGTGTTATTTTTTACTCCCAATTGAAAGGCATGCATTTGCAGAAGAAATGACATTAAATGTGTGCTTTTATGTGTTTTATTAATATTTTTTATTTCAATTTCCAATGCAATGTTTATGAATGTCACTAAGCTGATGGCACTACTCAGTTTCTGTGCAAATGCTTGTGGTTGTGAGCAGGTTGTGAGCAAAATAACATTAAAAATGGGCTTGGAGTTAATAACATAGCAATTAAAAGAAATACATTACAAATTCAACATAACCTAACGTAACCTAACCTAACCTGACCTTGGAGAAAACAACTACAAAAACAAGATTGGAAAAATATATAGCAATTTATTTTCTTGAAATTTTGCAAATGAAAAAACCTAACCCATCTAATCTAACCAGAATTATTGTGCTTTAAGGTGGTAACTAGGCAAGTTATTACACATTTGCCTCCATAAAGCAAACAAATGGGCTATGTTTGGTAATGTTAGATTAGTTTAAGTGTTTAAGTTGGACATTTTTTGCAGAAATTGTTCCAAAATTTGAAAGAAATAGATCTTTTTTCTTTAAAAGCAACTTATGTTAGATTAAATTAAGTTGGGTTACATTTTTTAATTGTAAAAAAAATACATTGCTTGAAATTTTTACAACTTGATGTTTTGGTTTTGTTTTTCTCCAAGGGGAGGTTAAGCTAAGTTAGGTTAGGTTATGTTGCATTTTTTTATTTAACAAAAAAATACTTTACACTATGTCACCCAATTCTAAGCTTTTTGTTGGCGTTATTTTGCTCCCAGCCTGAAATGTAGGCATTTGTATAGAATATGAGTGGTCCCATCATCTGAGTCACATTCATAAACATTGCATTGAAATGATACATTCCACGAATTCATAAAACACCTTAAAACACAAATTTACCAAAATGAGCAGTAACATCATGTACATTACATTCCTAAACATTGCATGGAAAAAAAAATAATCAGAAGTTACCTTAAGCTGTAAATTTACCAAAAGGTGTGCCAACCCCTGGACGGAAATGCAACACTAGGTGCCCCAATCCTGGGCAGAAAGGGCACTAAGAGCAGTGGAATGAAAATATTAATAAAAGTAAACTAAAAACAGCTCTTCTTGAAGACAAACGTGGTAGTTATGTGATATTAACATGGAAACCCTGAGCACAAATCAGAAAAAAGCATGGACTGGACTTTTTCAAGCTTACTTGCCAACTTCTTCAACTACTGTTCCTTTGGGAATTAAATATCAGCAAGCTATTTATTCACTATTTAAAATCACACCAATCCGCAGATACATCAGAATGTGCGAAGTACACAAAACGAATCAGTACATCACATGAGATTGGCCTCCGGATTAAACACTGCGCGCAATGGCACCACAAATGTCTTACCTCCGTCACATTTGTCACTGTAACCTCAAATTTAGACTTTAGGCGCTGGAATTTCTGTAACTGTAATTTTTTATTTGTATGTTACGATTTTGGATATTCTGAGGAGCGCCCATCACGATTTGTGACATTTAATACGCGCTAGTGTCTATCGATACAAATCGACACCCCTGCTTTGGAGAAAAAAATAGAAACAAAAATTAAGCATATATATTATGAAAATTTTCTAAATTGAACAACCGAACCCATCTTACCCGAACCTAATGTCAGCTGCTTTTGAAGGAAAATTTCCGATTTTATCTTATTTTTTAAAATGACTGAACAATTTTTCCAAGGTAAACAACTAAACTAGCCTAACCTAGCCAAATCGGTATTATTGTGCTTTAAGGTGGTAACAAGACAAGTTTGTACACACATTTGCCTCCATATAGCAAGCAAATGGGTTAGGTTTGGTTAAGTTAGGTTAGTTTAGGTTTTTAAAGTTGGAAAACTTTTAAAAAAAAATCCAAAAAAGTTTCCCCCCAAAATTGCAAATTATTTGGTAACCTTGCGGTCTAAGGTGTTCTTTTTTTCCTTTAAAAAAAAAAAAATATGCAGAATACCATGTTTATGAAGGTGACTAAGATGATTGGACCCACTTATTTTCTGTGCTTGCTTTTCAGGTTGTGAGCAAAATAATGCCAAAAAGGCTTTGAGTTCGGTAGCATAGCATAAACATAAATGTTTTTTTAATGCAACAAAACCTAACCTAGCCTACCCTAACCTATCTTTTGAGAACAAAAAATTAAACTAAATTAAAATGTCACTTAATTTATTTTCTGAAAATTCTCAACCTTAAAAAAGAAACCTAACCGAGCCTAACCTAACCTAAGCTGATTTTGAATAAAAAATTATATTTTGTTGTGAACATGGTTGTAAATTTTTTTTCGGAAACTTTTGGGTATTATAGTGCTTTAAGGTGGGAACAAGAGAAGTTGTATGGGCGCTGTATGACCAACGCAGTCAATGCGGCCGTAAACCCAAATAACCAACCAACCAACCCAGAAAGATGTAAGCTGTACTTCCACAGTGGAGGGAATTCGAGCTATTTTGTTTGTTTTTGCACACAATTTTACATTTTTGAGCAAAAGGTGGAGAGCCAGTCCACTATCTAATCCAAATCTGTTTCTATTCAGTACAAAATGTGCTGGTTAACATCAATGTTTCTACTTAACATGGGGTTTTTCATTTTTTCCCTTTAGCTTTCTTATCAGCATAAAATAGCATAGGTTATTGGGGGGGCCCAAATCAACATTGGGGGGGGCAAGATCAACATTGGTGGGGCCATAGCCCCCACAAAAGGATACAAATCGACGCCCCTGCATACATGCATGATTTTGCACTTATCAAAATTTAATTTCATCTGCCATTTTTTTGGACCACTTCACAAGCTCTTCTAAGTCATTCTGTAGCATGTACCTAGGTGCCTAAGTACCAGGTAAATATCAAGCTGATAGTGTGATGAGTGGGCTGTTGAGGTTAATTATAGTTTGTATATCCACACTCTCAATGATAACTGATTGTTGTTAACGGGACTGGATTGTATGCAAGTTTGACAATGACAATTGGTTTTTGTGCACACCATTTTTAATTTTGTAGCAAAAGGTGGAGAGTCAGTCCACTATCTAACCCAAATCTGTTTTTTTCATTACAAAATGTGCTGGTTAACATCAACTACATTTTCTATGTACCTAGCATGGTGTTTTCCTTCTTTTTTCCTTCAACTTTTTTATCAGCATAAAAATAGCATATGTTATTGGGGAGGCCCAAATCAACATTGGGGGGAGGGGGGGCAAGAACAACATTGGTGGGGCCCTGGCCCCCACAAAAGGATACAAATCGACGCCCCTGCCATCTAGACATTAGGGGGATGTCCCCATCCTAGCCCCGCCTTCAGCGCCTAAAACATCACACAAACTATAACGTAAAAATCCCTTTACGTAAACGTCCACATGCCTGCACCTTGATCGCAAACACCCGCTTTTATAGTCAGACATGTAACGTACTCGCTTCAAAGGTGGCGCAAATGACCTCTGTGGTCCAGTACGCCTAAAAAATAACTCCCCCACCCATGTGCAGTGAAATTGAAACTTGCCTGATGCTTCAAATTTCTGCAATATACGAATAAAAACCTGTCACGTCATCAAGGTTTGAAAGCGAACTTTGGTGTATCTTTTAAAATAATCGTATTTTTGCGGCGTTTAATAATGGTGTTTTTGCGGCGTACGAGACATTGGTCTTGTCAAGGCTATTTCTTGTATAGCATTGGTCTTGTATGACTGTAAGGTTTGCTTAAAAGTCATGTGAGCCACGGCTTTCTTTTTTATTATTTTAGGAATACCAATTATAATGCAGTGGCCATGCAGCTTCTTGCTGACTTTTCTCTGTCATGGTATCATAAGCTGGCAGATTTGGCCACACATGGCTCTCGTTTTTCCCCATATCAATATTTAATGCATGCATTGTCATTGGGCATGTAGGTAGGTACCTAGGTAAATATCAAGCTGATGGTGTGATAGGTGGGCTGCTGAATATAATTATAGTTTGCATATCGACAATCTCAATGATGATTGTCATTGTTCTTCACTGGACAATGCAAGTTTAACAATGACTGGAAATTAAGAATGGATTTTTTCCTGTTTAAGCTCATATGCATGTGGTTTTGCCATTGGTGGCGTGTACAAACGTCAGTATGACAATCCAATTTTTGTTTTGTGGCTTAACATTTTTTAAAAGACAATCTGGTTTAAAATGCATCATCATCAAATCTTAACATTGTATGCTGTAAGTTTTCCTTCCACAGTGGAGGGAAATCTAGCTATTTTGTTGTTTTTTTGCACATAATTTTGAATTGTGTAGCAAAAGTTGGATACTCAGTCCACTATCTAATCCAAATCTGTTCTTTTTCAGTACAAAATGTGCTGGTTAACATCAATTAAGTTTTCTATGTACCTAACACAGTGTTTTTATTCTTTTTTTTCCTTTAGCTTTTTATCAGCATAAAAATAGCATGGGTTATCGGAGGGGCCCAAATCAACATGGGGGGGGGGGGCCAAGATCAGCATTGGGGGGGGCCATGGCCCCCGCAAAAGGATACAAATCGACGCCCCTGGGTCTGTGCCGTGCACACTTAACATAAATCTCACCCCATCCATCCAAATTAGAACTAAAAAACAAGATTTTCCTGTGTAAAAAATTTGTACACCCTACTTTTAAATACATTCAATGAGGAACTCCCCACAACATCAGCAGGCAGCCCATTCCACTGATCAACAACCCTTTGACTGAAGACCTGTTGTCGCTTAACTGTCCTACACCTCAACTTGTCTAACCTGAATTGGTGACCCCTGTGTGATACTTTAAACTGAAGAGCACCATTTAAGTTGACCTGATCTAGTCCTTTAACAATTTTGTACATTTCAATCATGTCCCCCTTTAATCTCCTATACTTGAGTGAGTACATATATAATGCCACAAGCTTTTCTCCATATTCTAAGCTACCTATTCCACTGATGAGTTTAGTTGCTTTGCGTTGCACTCTTTCTAACTTGTCTATATCTTTTTCTAGGTAGGGGCTCCAAACTTGCACAGAATATTCCAAGTGGGGTCGCACATATGCTAAGTACAGTTTTTTCATGACTTCCTTGCTCTTATATATCACACTTCTATTAATGAGTCCCAGCATTTTGAGTGCCCTGTTCCTAGCTGAGCTACATTGTTTCTCTGCTTTAAGGTCTTTTGAAACCAACAAATATATAATGCATGGTGATCGTATGCCGAGTGGGGCCATTTTGTGTACGCTAATGATGTCGCCTGTGATGATACCACCTTCAAAGACCACCGCGGAGTAGGTGAGGTGTCATTCACGTCCATGTGGGCGCGGGTACTGCTGTGAGCGCGCCCGATCGGCTTGGCGGCACAGCCTAACCGCCGACCGGTGACCGCGTGGTGGCCGGTCCCGCCAGTACGTGGCCTCCGTCCTGGCGACGGTGGGTGGGAGCCGGTCCACCGCCGCGGCGTCCGCTGCCCGCCGCCTAGCGCCGCGGGCGCTAGGTGCCGCTCTGTGACCAGCCCCGGCCCTGGCTCGTGATTGGCTGCTACCCGGTGGGTACCAGCCCAAATGCTAATTGCCGATTGGTCGCTAGGTTCTAGTGTACGCCGCTCGAGGGTATTTGGTGTGTGGTGTCCAGAGAGTGGGGGCTCTCAGTGTGATCAGGGATTCGTGAGCAATATACCTCAGTGCGCGACATCGCCTCTCAACCGAGGAGATGGACGACGGCACAACAGGTATGTCTGAGGGGTAATACTTTATCAGAAGCATTCTGTCGTATATAATGCATGTTGGCCATCTGCCGAGTGAACCAGGGTCATGTATGTCCGCTAGTGACGTCTCCTGTTATGAAACTACCTGTACCCTGGAGACAAATCCATGATTACGTCCTTGAATTGTTACCTCTGCAATCGCAATCCCGCAGACAGATACCTGGGGACGCCTTTGAATTGCTACCTGAGGTGCACCTTCGGCGCGAAAATTCGCTGGTGACGCCTCTGAATTGGCACCCCCACAACCGGAGCCTATAAGTGAAGCGATGTCGTGGTTACGCCCCTTGAGGTTCTATCTGAAGCAGCACCCTCTGATATCGATACTTGGTGACGCCCGGGAATTGGCTTTTTCACGACTGCCCCCCCTATTCCCTCCCAGAATGAAATTTCCGTCGTCCTGTCCTGAAGTCTATCTGAAGCACCAACCCGGATGGAAAATTATTGGTAAACTCCCTGAAGTGGCATCTGAATCTCCAGCCCTTCGAGAGAACGTCCTGGTGACGCCCGTGAAATGGCATCTGCACACATCCCCTAGCAGGAAATTCCTTGTGCTGTCTCGGTACGTTTGAGTGTACTGGGTACATCAGCTGGTACATCTCGGTACACAGCTCTGTACATCTCGGTACATCATCAGCTGACGGTGACTCGGATACATTGTTGATATAAGGAAAGTGTGAGGGGTAATACTTGAAGATTACCCCCGAGCGTTTCGTTGCCTTTCCGTCAATGGCAGCGTACATCTGAAGGTCCAGCAGCACTCCCAGCCAAGATAACTAGAGACAACGGGTACTCCAAAGTCCGCAGATCTAGTATATTTGGGTTAAACTATACAAAACCTAAGCCACGTGACGTCGTATACCAGAAGCACTTTTTATACCAAAATACTGCTGAATTATATTCAAGATTTTGACTATACTGATAAATCTACTAAATGTGGTGCTTTCATTTCAGCACTATTATGGCGCTTTTCCCACGATTTGTTTCCTCCCGTTTATAATACATATTCATTGAAGCATTAAGGTTTTTTTTTAATTGTTTGTTTGTTCAAGTGGCTTTTAAGGAACAGGCACCGTCCTTTAAATTAACTTAGCAAAATCTGGCCTTGGTTGGTATTGATGGTGAACATGCATCTCAAACAATTTGTCAATTAAGGCCGTACGCAATGCTAACTTTGTCATGCCATTGATGTCAGCTTTCCGTTTTGGGTCCAATCTGGTGATTAATGCCAACTTAGCATGTGCTTTGGTCTCCTATCAACCATCATATTGTTCCTGTTATGCTATGTGTAAACGGGTGCATACATAATGTGCCACTCACCAACTTGTGCACAGTTTGGTAATTGCTTGCCTATGGCATCACAACTGGGTAATAATTACTGGAGAAGCAATGCGGGATATCACTCCTAACCAGGGTTGTCCAGATCCTTATTTGCAGGGTGAATTTGTGATTTTAAAGTAATATTTGAATTATTGGAATTTCTTTTTCTAATGCAATGTTGATGAATGTGGTTAGCATTTGACCACTGTCGGCTTTCATGTGAGATATGATTTGAATTGGTCCATTTTTGGTTTTGTTATTTCAGTTCGGAGTTTTTGCGTTATATTTTACACACTTTTTTCTTGGATAAAGCTCAAATGAGGTTAGGATAAGTTCGGTGTTTCTTTAACTTGCTCAATTTCTAGATGATTTTTCAGAGGTTGGAAATTATGTTTTTGTTAAAGAGACCAGACAAGGGTAGGCTATGCTATGCTAGATGAGGTTTTTGCAATTGTATGTGCAGAAGAAGTTTTGAATTTTAGCTGAGGTGGCAGTTGCAGGAAATACAATTGTAAAAGCATGTTTCTGAATGTGAGTAAGATGATGGGACTATTAGTTTCCAGCACAAATACATACTTTTTCAGTTTGGAAGCAAAGTAATGCCAAAATTGTGGTTTTGAGAGGGGTAGTAGATAATGCAGAATAATATTAAATATACAAACAGCAAAACCAAACCAAACCGAACCCAGCCCTTGAATGGCTTCGCTATAATATATACAACAATGCCGCTCGAGTTAGCACTACCAATCCTCGTCAAACCAACCCTAGCCTAGTCTCTTTTTCAGGAGAAAACATTGTTTTGCATCTTTTTAGTTTTTAAATTACAAAAACCTTGGTATTTATATATAAGAAGCCCCAATGAAGACAAATTTGGAGAAAAATGTACGAACTGGACTTCTTCAAAGTAACCTAGCAACTTCTTGCCAGTGTCCTAAAAATACTTTCCATCAAACTGTCTTGAATGAAGAACAAGCTACTTGGAAATAGTCAAAGATTGGAAGAAGACTGGATAAACATTCAAGCATGAAAACCAAAACCAGGTTAATAAAAAATACATATATATATATATATATATATATATATATATATATATATATATATATATATATATATATATATATAATTTCCATTAGCTAGATGTCCCGATCACATTGTGAATTAATGTACAGTATATGATTGGTACAATCGTACAATTAAGGTACCATAACTGTACCATTTCTTTGGGAAACCACTTGTAACATCCAACATCAGTAGGTTAGGTTCAGTTAGGATTTTTTTTTCTTCAAATCTGACATCAGTATTCTTTGTTAGTCATCCAAAACCTCATTTTCCTCACACTTCCCATTTTTTTAGGTCTGGGGAATAACATGTACCTGCATTGTCCAAAAGATGTTTTTTTTTCTAGTGTTTAAAAAATGTTACTTGAATGATATTAATATTATTTTCTTCGTCAAATTACTGTTTGTTAAGAAATCCGCACATCAACTTAAACTGCTTACATCTAAAAATTTTCACTTCCCATGAAATAAATATGATTCCTTCAAATCAGATCAGGAAACACCAGAACAACACGTGTTTTAACTAAACATTGGCTTTGGGGTTTCGTATGCATATTTACGCAAACATAACCTAACCTAGCTGACATGTTTTCCTTGAAAGAGGAAATATTCGAGTAACATCTTGTGTCCAAACTGAGCTGCAATAATATAGTTTAATATCACGAAGAATGGCTCTTAGATGCTCCTGGGTTTTAGACATTGTGTATAAATAAAATATATATACGACCTTCAATATACCAGGAGGTGCTGAGTTGACATCAAAAGTAACGATAAGGGTTGTACTTTATTGCTCAACGTTTCGGCCAGGGGCCATCGTCAGGAGTGATTAAAAAAGCTCAAGTTTAAACCATTTAAATAATCGCGCGGGATAAAAAGCGTGCAATGTATTACGCGTTAGCATGTATTACGCGTTATATTGGATATATGTCTATATATGTGCGTGAGGGTATGCTTCGATATGTATATGGACCATCGGCTCGGGCTTACTCAGAGGATTCCTTCTTGACAGAGTTTGTTTCTGGTTTGCAGTTTCTGTGAGTGTCTGCACCACTGAGGAGGCTTTTCTGCATTTCACGTGTCTTTTTGCAGGCTTTTTATCCCGCCTGATTTTTCAATTGTTTAAACTTGAGCTTTTTTAATCACTCCTGACGATGGCCCCTGGCTGAAACGTTGAGCAACAAAGTACAACCCTTATCGTTACTTTTGATGTCAACTCAGCACCTCCTGGTATATTGAAGGTCGTATCTATAGTTTACTTATACACACTGGAATAATATACCTTATTTTTCATTTCATATTACCTCACTCAAAGCTCCTTTATGGTATTATTTTCCTTCCTAAATGAGAAAAAGCATTTCTGACAGAACTGAGGGATCACATCAAATTACTGATATTCATCAGCATGATATTTGAACACTTTTTCTCAAAATCCATTGACACTCATCCATTCATGTAAATTGATCGACTCAATATATATGCTGCAAATTTATCGTTTTGTCTTTTTAACATGGCACCCATCCCATCAAAAAATGTTTAGTATCGAAGCCAGCAACCAGGGGCAGTAGCATTGTATGCCTTTGGAATGGATGCCCCCCCCATGTTGGCTGTGACCTCACTGTGATATCAACTTTTAACATGGGACCCTATGTGGTCCTTCCCCTAATCCATAGAGATGAATGTAGCTTTGTGTTCACCATGCCCAAAAATCCGACCAGCTCAACAGACATCCGAAGCTAATTGAAGGTTTTCGCTATGTGTTAGAGTCCAATTCACCTCGACAGACCAATTTATCATCCTCCCTGGACACTGGCAACTCCAGATGTTGAGATTTCGCTGTCATATCTAAACAAATGTGAAATCGTTCCCGAAGAATTCAGACTAAGGACACTAGAGTTGATGGCATCTCACAGCCATTTTACAGACGCCTACACAGATCGATCGAGTCTGGTGTTGGGAGTGCGTTTGTAATGGGCACAGTGGTCAGGACGTTTTCGCTTCCGCCACATTAATCAGCCTATGCATCTGAGTTGGTTGCCTTAGACAAAGCACTGAGTTTTATTGAGAAATGTGATTACACCCGGCATATAATTTACACCGATTCTCTTTGCAGTCTTATGACTATAAATGCGTTTTATCCGTCGAACCCACTCGCGCAAGATATTTTATGTAGGCTTACATTGCTGGCCTGCGTTGGACAAAAACGGTTATTCTATGTTGGATTCCGAGCCATGTGGGAATCCGTGGGAACGAGGCCGCGGATGCTGTGGCGAAGCGAGGTGCACTGGCCCCGTACACACGTTCCCTGCCTCTCCCTGCGAGGGACTTAATGGGATGTGAAGGGATTTGTTCTCGGTAAGTGGCAGGCAAGCTGTGACTCCTTGGCAAACAAGTTTAAAACTGTAAAGCCCTGTATTGGTGACTGGGCTTCATCCTGACAGCGAAACAGACGTCACGAGGTGTCTCTGTGTCGCCTGCACGTGGGACATACCTATGCGCCACACAGATATCTTATGGGTGGTAGCGAGATGCCGCTGTGCCCGAAATGCAGCGCACCAATGCCTGTGCAACACATTTTAGTAGTGGAGGTCTGTCCTTGTCAAAGCAAGGATTACGGAGTCCTGGCGACGTGTACTCGCTGAGGATAGTCTCTGGAGAAGCATGTAGCCGAGCTTGGAACTGACATCGCTCTCACTCACCCCAGTGCGGGTCAAGTCATTTCGCTGTTCGGCAACATATTCATTTGATTGGTTTTGATAACCAATCACCTACCCTGATCATATGCACACCCAGGGGTGTTGCTTTACATCCTTTTGAGGGGGCAAGTTCCCCTCAATGTTGTCTTCCTCATAATTTCAACTTTTAGCACGGGACCTTATGGAGTGGCCACAAATCCATTTTGGTCTGCCCATTGCCTTCATGTATCCCCCAGTAATTTTCAAAAATGAACACCCGTATGCACACCTGAAGAAGCAGGACGGTACCACGCATTTTGGCCGGTAGGTGCAGGTGTGGGTGGGAAAACGTCAATTTTAGCTCAATATTTGTCATGCACCGCCGTAGGGTCAAGGTTCAAAGTATTCAATTCAGGGGGACATGCCCCCTGCCCCTGCCCCCGCACCTGTATCTGATCCCACGCTGTCCATGCCAGTGAGTCTGTGGGCCTGCGCCCCTAAGCCGTGAACGCGTTCCGTACTTCCTATGGCTGGTTGGATAGAAAGTGATAAACCATAGCACAAGTTGTGGTGGCCGAACCCTAGCCCTGTATAATATCTGCGTGCTTCATTTCCCTTTATGCAAAAGCTCGTCCCATGTAAGCAAAATCATAATATAGTGCCGCTAATTAGTATTCTCCGTCAATACCAACGAAAAGTTCGTCCCCCAGGGCCTCGAACACTGCGTCTCCGAGTTATTAAACCGACGCTCTACTAACTGCGCTACCAGCACCGGTGCGCTTAGGTTAAATAGTGTCGATGGATGTGACATGGGTATAAATAACATCAATTTACACAATAAATAACACCATCATATGAAAGCTTACGACGATTATCGAAATACCATGAAACAAGCTTTCACATGACATATAAATTATACATATCACCTACACTTGCTAGTCAGGAGTACAGTCAGAAAAGTACTATTTATTGCTGTCGTGGCAATCGGCTGAACCCAAATCTGCGCCCAGATAACGTCACCGGCTGCCAATAAACATTGACAGGAGCGGCTCCCAGCATAACTGTAGCTTCGGTATCATCCCATTGTTTGGGCATAACTCTTGCTCAAGGTCAAATACAGCCAATCTAATGCCTGTATTAAAGTACCTTCAAACGCGTGCAAAGGGAGGGTCTAAAGTGCCCACTTTTTTCCCGATGGACTATCTCGGCAACTACATGAAGACATAAAATACATAAAAGATCAGTGCAACTATGAGCCACAAGGGCCCTTCTTGGTTGCACTTTGGACACTGAACCAGTTGCCCACCAAATCTGTCGATCAACCCTCCCTGGAATACAGAAAAACAAGCCCCCTATTCTGATGATTGTCTATGCCGTTTTTAAAGATGTTCGGTGTGTTACTACTGACGATGGTTCCTGGCAGCTGGTTCCAGTGTTCTACTACCCTGTTGGTGAAGAAAGACTGTCTTAACCTTGTCCTGCTGTGATTAACTTTAATTTTGAATTGATGACCTCTAATTGCATCATTTCTGTTAAATTCAAACATTTCCCTGAGATATCCCTGTTCCTGACCATGAACAAATTGAAAAACCTCGATGAGATGTCCTCTCAGCCTTCTATATCTAAGTGAATACATCCTCAATTTCTTCAATCTTTCCTCATATGCCAGTTTGCCTATACCATTAACCATTTTTGTTGCCCTCTTTTGTACTCTCTCTAGAAGCCAACAATCTTTCTCATAACTAGGGAACCAAGCTTGGACACAGTATTCCAAATGTGGCCTGACATATGCACAGTAAAGCTTCCTGATGACCTCCTCACTTTGTATGACACGTTCCTCTGTATTGCCCGAAGCATTCTTAGTGCCTTCTTCCTGGATTCTTTGGTCTGTTCTGATGCCCCCAATTTTATGTTCAAAATAACACCTAAGTCCTTGTCCTGCTGAGTCACAGATAGTACTTGGCCACCCATCAAGTATGGAGCCTTCATATGTTGCGTACCTACATGCATGACTTTGCATTTATCAAAATAAAACAAAATATTTATCATTTGCCATTTTTCGGACCAATTCACAAGCTCGTCTAAGTCTTCCTGCAGCAAAACCTGCTCATTGTGCCCTGTTATTGCCCTAAAGATCTTCAAATCATCTGCAAATTTAAAAACCTTACTGCTTAGGCCACATTCAATGCTATTCACATATATAATGAACAATAGTGGCCCCAGTACCGACCCCTGGGGGACTCCACTAAGAACCTTTTGCCATGATGACTTTGTACCATTTAGCATCACTTTCTGCTGTCTATCTGAAAGCCACAACTCTATCCATTTTAGGATGCTACCTGCAATACCATGCACCTGAAGCTGCATCATTAACCTTGTATGGGGTACCTTGTCAAAGGCCTTACTAAAGTCAGGATATGCTACATCAACCTAATTTCCATGATCAAATTGTTCTGTAGCAAAATTCAAAAAGTCCAAGAGATTTGTGAGACACGATCGTCCTTTTCTAAACCCATGTTGAGTATCGGGATTCAATCTGTTTCCTTCCAGAAAACTAACTATTCTATCCTTGATAATTTATTCGAGTACCTTGCAGACTAGGGATGTGAGGCTTACTGGCCTATAGTTTTCAACTTTCCCTCTTTCTCCTTTCTTGAAAATAGGAACTACATTTGCCCTTTTCCGATCTGTTTGAATTTCATTTTGTGAAACTGATCTATAAAATATTATACTAAGTGGAATTGCCACTTCCTTTTCAGCTTCCCGCAATACCCTAGCATAAATTCCACCAGGTCCCGCTGCCTTGTTTGGCTTTATTTTTCTGATATAATTGAAAACATCACTATCAATGAAATCAACATCGTGTATCTGATCACCTGTCACTGAACTGTGGTTCACGGTTGGCAGATTAGTCACATCCTCCACTGTAAACACTGATTTAAACTACTTGCTCCGCTCCTCAACCATCTCACCATCCTCGCTCAATAATCTCCTTTACTTCCGGTGGACCAATTGTGCTTGAAACTTTACCTAGCTTGCAGAAACTAAAGAACTTTTTACTGTCTCCATTACAGTTCCTAGCCAAATCCAATTCTTTTGCTCGCTTTGCTGCTCTGGTTTTCTGCTTCACAGCATCTCTAGATTTTTGGTACGACCTTAGATTTACGATATTTGAAGCTTCCTTAAATACTCTAAATGCATCTTTCTTAGCCTTAATTGCTTTCCTCAAATCTGGTGTAAGCCATGCTGGCTTTCCTACCCTTCTCTTGCGCCTTTGCTTTTGGGGGACATGTCTAAACTGAATTTTCCTCAAGTAAGATTTGAACCTTTCCCACATTTCACGGGCATTTAAATAAAAGAATTCATCTTCCCATTTTATGGCACTTAAAGCCTCTCTCATGCAGTCAAAGTCTGCCCTGTTAAAATTTGGAATCTTTGCCAAGTTATCCTTGATTGTCCCTCCTATTTGTGCCTTGAATCTCACTATGTTATGGCCACTTCTTCCCAGAGTTTCTCCTACAGTCAAGTCTTGAACTAAATCACTTAAATCTGAGAAGACAAGGTCCAAGAATGAGCCCTGCCTGGTTGGTTCCGTTACAAACTGGTGTAAGAACAAGTCCTCTTCAAGGCATTTCCCAAACAGTTTACATGATGGGGAGCCAATACCAACATTTTCATATCCTTTTAGATTAAAGTCACCAAGAATAAGGCATTTCCTCTGAAAGTTTCTACTGATTTCCTCGCAAATCACCTTATCGAGCTCCAGTTGCTGAAAATGTGGCAAGGTTCCTGATCGATACAAAGCTCCTATCCTCAGTTTTTGCTGTTGCCTTTTCCCCACAGCAACATCAAGCCAAATGGACTCCACAGACACATTTTTTACCCTATCTGCTACTTTTTGAGAACTGTATAAGCTATTCACATAGAGCATTACACCACCCCCCTTCACTGCTGGACCCCTATTGCATGAAAACATATTGTATCCCTGGATCTCATAGTCCTGCAAGTTATCCCTAAAATATCCCTCGCTGACCCATGCCTCTGTAATGCAAACAAAATCTGGTTTCTCCTCAGCAACATAACACTTGAACTCATCAAATTTGGATCGAATGCTCTGAGCTTTAAGCATCATACACTTAACAAAAGTTCCATAACCCTCTTTGGCTTTTTGATGTTTAGTAGCTCTATCATCTCTGGATGAGCTACCACTCTGCCCCCTTGATCTACTGCTATCCTTATTTGCTGACTGAGGTTCTATTGCCTATGCTGTCACTATTGGCATATCCCTGAGATGGCAATGCCACTACTTCCCTCCCCACCCAATTATCTAGTTTCCCTGAAGGACATGTTCATATACTTTGCTTAACACTTGCACCCCCTTCTCGGAGAAGTGCAGGCCATCCCTCTGATGGCCCTCTGATGGCCATCCCTCTGATGAATTACGAAGTGGGTGTCTATGAAAGTTGCAGTAATAGTTGTTTTTTTAATTAATGTAGCGGTTTTGACCCACAACCGTAATTCATATTTTCCTTTAAATTCCTTTAAATCGCCCCCAGATTGCGTTGAAATTCCAGATTTGCCGAATGGACGATCTACGAAAGTAACTTACAGAATTGTGCCAAGCACACACTGATCGATGTCTTTTCACCGTATTAGATGAGTTGAGGAAGTTAAGAGAAAAATTAACATATGAAGTGTATAAATTCATCACATCACAATTCAGCTAGGTGGGTTACACCGCAAGTCAATTAGAGGTCGGTGATGTATTTGTTGAATTGACCCGTCTCTACCCTGAACCCATCTCTAATTGAATTGTGATATGATGAACTTCTACATTTCATATGTTAACTTTTCTCTTGACTGCATCAGCTGATCTAATACGGTGAAAAGACGTCGATCATTGTGTATTTGGCGCAATTCTGTAATTTACTTTCGTAGATCGTCCATCGGGCAAATAGGATCGTCCATCCAGCTTTAATAGGAGCCGAGATCTTAGAGGGCGGAATCCACCCCCCCCCCCTCCAGTGCGCGTAATTTTCAGAGGCCCTCCAGTGCGCGTGTTAACCCTCGCCCTGGAGGGCCTCTGAAAATTACGCGCACTGGAAGGGGGGGGGGAGGATTCCGCCGCCCCTAAGATCTCGGCTCCTATTAAAGCTGGAGGAACAAAATTTGCAGGGTGGATTGGTACGGTAGTGAACTCTATCGTGTGCAAATTGCATGACCTTAGGTCATTATCTTCAAGGTAAAATGAGCTCACATTTGTCAACATTTACTTGTTTTGCATGGCTTGGCTTGTCATTGTTATGGATCGCTGTGATTGTTTAAATGCTCCAAAATGGGAATCAATGATGTTTTGGACATTACTAATGATCAGTGCTTTCCGCGATAACTAATTTTCGGACCTGCGATAACGATAAAACGATAAGAAAGGTTTGCGATAACGATAAACGATAAACGATAAAAAATGTTCACAAAATTAACAGCGATAGCGATAAAACGATAACGATAATTGTTTTTTTTAACAGCGATAACGTGTTATGACTAGCGTTAAAGTGTTAATAGCGTTAAAGCGTTAATAGCGTTAAAGTGTTACGACTACATTGCTTTACTAGGGGTGGGGGGGAGGGAGGGACAGTTCGCCACTGAAACCCATCATAGGGCACTTTAAACACATATTTGTATGCACGGTCGCATGATCCCTCGGGGGAGCATTGTCCCGGTCCCACTGCCCCCAGGCCCCTTCCGCCGCCAGTGTGCAACCCTCGCACGGCTGGGGGGGGTAGGTACCTACACCCCCTAAGGTTTTTTTCTTTAAAAAACGCGCAAAAACGGCGGCGCGCAGCGCCGCCGTTTTTTGCATACCTGAAGCTGCATCTTTTGCACAACTTTTGGTGAAAAAAATTGGTTGGGTCATGTCAGGTCACGGAGCTATGACGTCATCAGTGGCACCATGTCACGCCAGATTTGGTCCAAATCAGACTTGACCTCTACTTAAGCGCCGTGACCTCGTGACCTTTTGACCTCGTTTGACCTCAGTCACACTTCGGTGACCTGACTTGACATGACATGACCTTCGGTGACCTCGCGTGACCTTGGATGACCTCTGGAGGCTAGGATGTCACCTTTGGCACTTGGTGACCTGATATGGGGTCACCGACCTTCCTAGGGTCATTTTTGACGCTGAATTCGAATTCAGCACCCAAAAGTATCCCCTAGACCTCAAAATGGGGTAATCGGCCCCCTTTTGAAAATCGACTTCGTGACCTCTGACCTTTGACCCTGTATATCTCGTGACCCAGCAGAGATACGATGATACAATTGGTACCAACCGATAGCTAACATTCCAAGGAACGTTTTCAGTGCTCAATTGTTGCGCTCACATGCATATTGTTCGCTTTACTGCCGAATTCGTCCAGAATATACGCGATTTTCAGTGGCACGGAGTCCGCCCCTGACCTATTTTCACGTCCAAAATCAAGGTCCAAAACAGAGTACAAATAGCATTAGTGTTTACAAGAAATGGACGCGTACAGATGCTGGTGTTGCATACCTGGCACCATGCAAACCCCAGCTGCCATGCAGCCCCGTCGCTGAGGGGCACTGATTCCGACTCACCAAGATGACCAAGCGCCGCAAAAGCGCAGTACACTCAGCGGCCGCTTGTACACTCAGCGCCGTGGACGCATTCAGTCCGCCGCTTTGTTGGATGATGGTTCGGTGCTTGAGACATCTGGCCCAGCTACAGACCAATTATAGGCTACTTTAACACATTGTCTTCAATAGGTACCTACTTATTGTATATCCCAATATTCGCCAATGTCCAAGACAACGCTTAGCACAGTGGAAGTACATATATTATGTCACTCCGTAAGTACCGACATACCGGCAGAAGTAATTATATTTTCGACGCAACCACTTTCGATAAACCCTCGTACGTCATGCGTAACGTCGTCTGTTTTGCGGCGCGAGGAATATGCTTTTGACAAACCCTCGTATGTCCATCGTCCCTACCAGTTCTTAAAGGTTTTATGTAAATAAGCCTCAATCAATAACTACAAAATCTTATTTCAAATTCTTTATACTGAGGAAACAATTTTATTTTCAAACGATAATGAAATAATAAAATTATCTCAATTATGATTAACTTTGAAGATAGGCTAATATTAACTTGAAGATATGCATAGTTGCCAGATATGCGGGAGTGTAGAACAATGCCAGTTCTTAAAGGTTTTTTGAAAATAAGCCTCAATCAATAACTACATGTTATTTCAAGTTCTTTACACTGAGTACAGAATGCTATTTTCAAATGATAATGAAATAATCCAATTATCTCAATGACGATTAACTTTGAAAATAGGCTTATTTTAACCTGAAGATTTGGATAGTTGCCAGATATGCGGGAGTGGACCCCCTGTGACTGACCTCTGCCCGGCCCGCCGCGCAAATTTATACCACCCGTCGGCCGTCTGACAGATCTGTACACTTAGCAGATGGCAACAGGTTGCGCACACACTGTCGCGCGGCATACACTGTCGATCGTCTTCCATTTTTCCATCATCCCGTTTTACATTTTATCGTTTATCGTTCATAATTTTTGGAACTTGCGATAAGTGGATGAGCGATAATTTTGAAAATTTAGCGATAAACGATAACGATAACCGATTTACTTAACAGCGATAATTATCGTTTATCGTTTATCGCTCATCCTATCGCATGCGGAAACCACTGCTAATGATGCAATAGATGCCAGACCCGACATTTGACCTCGGGTCACCTATGTAGCAGCACTTTGTCAGGTCAGTTACCTGTTCCAGTCACCGGAACCGGGCCGCCCGCTCGCCTGCTCCGTCGGGCAGCTCGGCACAAGCGGCTTCGCGAAGAAAGGAGTGAAGTGCATGAATAAAGTATTGAAACTCAATGACAAACAGTAGTGCATTTATGACAGCATTCTAGTTGATCAAGTTTGGTTCCATTAACCTGTCATGAACTGACCTGACTTGACCTCGGTGACCTAACATGACCTTGAAACTATATAGCATATCAATATACATGAAACAAGTCGCTAGTGTTGCCAAGAACACTTCCCTTTTGCGAATATACGGGAAGCGCATCAGCGCCGATTTTTGTGGTCTGGCGCTGGGAATTTGTTTAAACTTTAACGGCCCCTAACTTGAAAAATGTTCGGTTGATTTTCATCTTTCTTCCTTTAAACGACGCGCCGGTCATTTCTAAGCAGGTACGCAGAAAATCGCGTATATCGGCCGGTAACATCTGCAGTTAAGTACAAAAAACCGGAGGGGTGTGCGGATTTCGCCCCCCCCTCCAGTGCGCGTGTTAAGCTTCGTTTCGTAAAGTTTCCGATTTATCACGTGGCTCGCACTAGACACGTGTATTGCCTCACGGTAGGCCTCGCACAGACCTCTGCAGATACTGTCAACATATGATGACACACTGTTCGATTTCAAGGCTCGCGGTGCATCAATTTCCACGTCGACAGGCAGCGGTGCCTGGCAACCGAACGTCAAATAGAAGGGACTGTATCCCAATGACTTGTGAATTTCACTGCGATACCCCAACATTAGTAGTGGTAAGTGTTCGTCCCACTCATTGTGAGTGTAAGATTCACAAAGATATTTTGACAGCATACCAAAAATAGTGCGATTTACTCTTTCGCATTTACCATTTCCTTGAGGGTGAAAACTAGTAGTATTCGTCTTTGTACGCCCATTATGCGGTAAGCCTCTGCGAGAAGCTGACTCTTAAAGTTAGCTGCGCAATCCGAATGCAGCCGCTTGGGGCAGCCAAAGCGAGAAAATAGCTCATGAGTCGGAGTAGTAGCCACTGTGCTTGCCCGCATGTCTGGTAATGGAAAAACTTCCACGCACCTCGTAAAGTGATCACAACAGACGACCAAGTGTTTGTTACCCCGACTGGAAAGAGTCAAGTCGGTCATAGTTAATAGACACAACCTCCCAAGGTTCAGACGCGTACAGCTCGCCCATAGACTCCCTGGGTGCCGGAATCGGACTGTTACGCGCGTCACATCTGTCACATTCTTTGCAAAACCCATCGACATCAGTCGGCCAAAAATATATGTGACTGATCAGAGCTAGAAGTTTGTATGCGCCAAAATGTCCACCACACGGGGCGCTATGCAGTAACGTTAGTACACCTGCCCTCAGGCTCTGGGGCACAATCACTTGCAACTCTTCGGACGCGCGCGCACGGCGCTTGTGCACGCGAAACGGCGCACCCTTGATGAGTTTCAAGCGGGTCCAGTGTCGCAGCCAAGGTCGTAACCGTGGGGAAACTGCGCCGCACGGGACGCACTCCCTCTGCAAGCAGGCGAGATACCTCGGCAATGATAGGGTCACTTGCCTGTTCGGACTGGATGTAGCATAATGGCCAGTCAGCGACAGCAATCCTGTTGCAGCTCGCAGCACTGTCCGTCTGGCATGCAACATTAGTTGTGTCGGATGGTCTGCGACTGAGAGCGTCAGCCACAGAGTTCTGAGCTCCAGGGCGATAAAGAATCTCAATCAAAATTACAAAAAATATCGAACCACCTAGCCAGCATGCCAGTGTGATTTTTGACGTTCACCAGCCATTGCAAACTGCCATGGTCCGTGCGTAGCCGAAAGTGCTTGCGCACAAGAAAATGGGATTATTCCTGAACGAACACTACACAAGCCAAGAGCTCTCGTTTTGTTACCGATTAATTTTTCTGGGACTTTGTCAGCCTGTAGCTCCCATAAAAAATCACCTTCTCCTGCCCATTTTGTTCTTGGAGCAACACCGCTCCTATCCCCTGGTTACTTGCGTCACGCTCCAAAGTGAACACGCCAGCGTCCGATTGAAAAAGAGGTAGGGCCATGACTGGCGCGTCCACTAGCGCTCGTTTTACCTCATCAAATGAATATGCAGCCACAGCAGACCACTCAAACCGAACACCACTCCTGGTGAGGTCGAAAAGAGGCGAGGGAATCTGGGAAACATTCTTAATAAATCGGCGAAAGTAAGCTGCCAAGCCCAAGAAGCTACACATCTCCTTGACGGTGCGTGGCTGTGGCCACTCGCGCACCCTTTCTGGGTCTGCTGCTGTGTGTGCCTCTGCGGCGGCGCGCTCGGGGCCATGCGGTGGTGGCCTCGGGTCGCCTTGGCGGAGGAGCCGGGGTCGGGCACGGGACGCGATGGCGCGAGGCTGTGGGTGCGGCGCGCTATCCGGCAGTGACCGGGCCGAGTACCGATGGAGATTGTGCCGCAAATACAGGAACTGAAGCCAGGAGACTTTGGTTCGCAAGAGAGCAGTGACACGTAGCCTACACTACGGAGCCTACCCTCGGAGCTTACATATTTGCTGCCGCCCAGCTGGAGCTCGGCCTGCAATGGTCACTGCGCACTTCCCATCGCGCTCCACTTAACGGGTGTTTCATCCGACAGCGTATCAAAGTCTTACTAACGTCATCGAAGCTGGATTTTTCTTGCATGAATGTGCGGAACTCTCACTCAGTCGACGAAAAAGCGACATCTTTCCATGGGCGTCACTTACGGCGGGATGGGGGAGACTCGTCCCACTTCCCTCCGCCTACTTCTGGAGACAATATTATGGGTGCCCCTGGTGTCATCTCATCATTTTCAATGTGACTCGCATCGTAACTACGCTGAAGACATTTTGCCCAGTCATTTAGCAGCTTTATGGCATCACATGTGGTCCACAATGACGCTGGTCTACCAGAACCATTTTCGATGTCTTCAGTTGCTCAGCTTCCAATGGAGCAGTGAAGTTGCACCGTGAGGATAATTGTGTGGGTACCTCCTGATAACTACCACCCCCGGGCGTAATTACTATAACCGATTGGGATACCTCGTCAAATAGTCTACTGATGCTAAATGGCATTGCTTTTGATACTGAACTAGGGATACTTTAACACGGGATGGAGTCAAACTAAACACTGAATGGAGTCCACATTGGTTCTGAACCGTAAAGGCTGCACAGACTAGTCTTGTCTTGACATCGGAAGATCGATGTGGTTGCTGGATTAAATAATTTTGACGTGGGATATAGTCGGTTTTGGCACCGGCAACGAATTGATAGAGATGCTAAGGGAAATTCACCGACTGGAGTCCTGACAATGGTCTGTATTTGTATGGGACTTTTATGAGTCTTGACTCGACGGGTCTTTGTCATCTCCAATGCATTTAAGTTCCTTTTTTAAATATAAATTTAGCACGATTGTTTTTGCTGGTGTGGTTTTAGGAATCGGGGTCCTATCAGTAAGCAGAGCTTGCTGCGTAAACCCAGGTCCCACCACCGGATCCATGAAGTTCACTTCAACGGAAGAATTTAACCGAGAGTTTGAGAATTTGACCGATAATTTGACCATTTCAGTCTTTCCGGTCAGGTCCTTACACGACGTCTCGGCAGGTGGGGGGTGGGGGGGGGGGGGGTTATACTATACACTCCAAACTAAACGTGGCATGAAAACAAAATGGGGGTCATCGGAAAGCGCTCGACGAGTATGGCCAGAAACTACCCTCCAAAATTGTATCCCCCAATATATGTCGCTTGGGAGGTCTATGAGGCTGCGATTGGCGTCATCGTTTTAGCTCTGGGGAGTTCATTTTGAGGAAGATTGCAAAAACAAAACATATTTGGAATCAGAAACTGAAGGCCATGGTCCCACAATTGCCCAACCCACTTTTTTCTTAATTTGTAAACTTTTGAGTTTGTAATTTTTTTTAAATAAATTTTTATCCTGTGGGTAGAGCACGCTGAGATACGGTGTTTTAAGTAAACTTAGCCTCATACAAAATGCTTAACTTAGCCAGAATCTTCGATTTTACCACTAATAGGCAAATATGCAAAACAAATAAGTCGTGAAAACCGAAAAGATACAAAATTCTTCTGATGCGCTTTACTACGTCTCTAAAGATAAGTAAATGTGTGTGTGTTTGAGTTTGGCCAGCCTGCCACCGTGTGGTGATGTGGGCTGTTTCCGGTAGTGTAGATGAATGTGGTGGTGGGTTATGGTTCATGGAACGACGTAGTCGGGGGTAGAAAGAATAGGATAGGTAAGGTTGACTTGATGTAAGGTGCCGAAGTTAGGTAGTTTGAAGATAACAGAGTAGAGCTGGGTAGAGGTGTGATGGGCTGTCTTGAAGTTGAGGCTGTAGGTTGTTCAGATGCTGAAGAGGGCGCAGTAGTGAAGAATGACTAGAAGAGAAGCCAGTCCGGACGGTGCTGCTTGGGGTATGGGGCGCAGAGGGAAGGTTGGGGTTGGGGTCATCGCCGTTTGGAGTGAACATTTCAAGAAACATATGAACATAGACACTTAGGGGATCATGGATTTTTTTTCTTATATATATATATGTATGCGTACACATCTATCTTTTTTTTCTCCTGTTCTTTTTGTGTTTTTTTTCTATGTCTCTTTTGGTCCTTTTTTCCCCTTCACAGTTGTTCCAATATGCGTGTTGATGAAAGGAAGTGGAAGATCTGTTCGTGTAATGTTGGGTGTTCATCGTTCAGGAGCGTGGTGAGGTTTAGTGGGAGGTTGTTTGTGGTGCAGTAGTTTGTGATGTGTTGCCTTTGGTTGTTGTACTTGGTGAAATATATGAGAATGTGTTTGATTGTAAGTGTTCGGCGACATGTTGTGCATTGAGGTCGTGGTTGGTTTAGAATGAGGTAGGTGTGTGCGAGTGCTGTGTGTCCGATGCGAAGTCTTGTCGGTATTCTTTCTTGGAGTCTGGTGTTCTGATTGTTGGTGCGCCAATGTTCGTGTTTTGGATGTATATCGTGGAGTTGTGTTCTTGCTCTGTCCCACGTTTGTTGAATGCGTTTGTTGATTGCCTGGTGTATTGTGGGGTAGTAGTCTGATTGTGAGAGTGGGCAGTTTGTGGTTCGTTGTAGTGTTGTGGCTATGTTTGCTTCCGTGTCTGCATGTTCGTTGCCTTGTATGTTTGTGTGGCTTGGTATCCAAAGGAGTGGTTGTTGTATATTGTTTAGTTTGTTATGTATGTGCAGTATTTTGGGGATGAGGGGTTGTTTGGATGTGGTGTAGGGTGTTATGCTTTGCATTGCTGATTTTTCGTCTGTGGCTATGATGTTGTGTTCGATGTTTGTGTTGTAGATGGTACAATAGGCCGAATATATTGCGTATAGTTCTGATGTGTATGTGGATGTTGTGTCCGGCAGACGGGCACGGAAGATGACCCGGGGCGGTGCTCAGCGTGGGAAAAGTGGTTCGCTGACCTGGAGTCGGAGAATAAAAAAATTGTATCGGAGCCCTCCAAAAAAAGAAGATATTCCTGTCCATGGAGTCGGAGAATAAAAAAATTGGCCTGACCCCCCAAACAAAAATGTTGTGCCATTCATATCACGCACCACCTTAGGCCTGACGTTAAAATATGCAGTTATGGATGCCTCGCCCCCAAACAGTATATAAACTTACACCCCTTTACTGGACCCTAAGTCACTTCAATCACGCCCACTTAATTCACCCGCACTTACTAGGTTTTTTCCGGAAAGCCCTCAAAACTTTGTCTCAACCCGAGTATACACAACCAATCGAGACAAAGATCTTCGCACAAAGGGAAGGGGACGAAGCAGCGAGGCGATACGCGCGATCAAAGCGTGGTCGCTGTGTAAACATGACTGCAGTATTTAAACAATTTCAAGACCGCTGCTTGACCTCAATTCCTGTCGCCTTTAATAGGATTTCATACGGCAATACGGTATTACCTTTTTCCTTCAGTTATGTGGGAATCAATACACTGAAGATATATGTTCATGATCGTGAAATTACGTTGTCTTTATCCTAAATCAAAACATGAATCGGGCGAGACCGTCCCAATAATTTGTTAATTCTCCTACTCTAGTACGGATATTGTGCGCCTCACGGCGACGGATCCAAGGGTGGTCGTATCAAATGACAGATTTTCGTAACTATTTTAAATGACGTCTAATTGTGGCCATAAATAGCCCGGAGAACGTTTAAACTCCGTACATGCTCAGTTACTGCAGTTGCTGAAGTGATAAAACTACTATTCAGATGCTTTTCTCTTGATGGGTTACTGTAGTTTTGCGAATTGAGGTGGAATTCATACCAAAGTAACCCAAGGTTTTTTGCATTTTTTTAGCATTTACATGGCTCACAAAAATAGGTCTTCTGCCATCAATGAAGTTCGCTAGCTGATGCTATTTTATGCATTTCAATTCGAAATTGAATGCTCTATTTCATGAAATTAACAGAATTACTGAAAACTGTCTGAGATGTCCAGAATTACGTTCTCCGGTAGTCTCCGATTGGAATGCGGCTGGAGAACGGACCTCGGGTGGTGTTCTATAGCCTTTCCTCGGGTCCGATATGCGAACATTTGACGTCATTGTATATATTTAGAGTTCCAACTATGTTGGCAAGATATGGCAGGAAATTATGGCAGCAATACGAGAGGTTTTGTAATGGAGTTTTTTTATGGTGTAATGCCAGTATCTCCCGTAATTATCAAGAAGAATCGTGGTATTTTCCAATCTTTCCTTCTAAAGTGTCATTTCGACAGAATTCTGAAGACATACGAAAAACTAATCCCTCATATCTTTGTTATTCATAATGAGACGAGATTGACGCAAGCTAAATGACGATTCATCTGGGTTACAGTGCTTGCGCTTGGCCGCCGTCCTGCCAGTGTGAAAATATCCTGGAGAGTAATAGGCTGAGGTAATAACTAGCTCAGAAATTTACATTATTTTGTTCTCTATTGCTTTTATGCTATGTTGATGCTTTTGTTTCGTTCGGATTTGTGGGCATCGTGCACACCAACGATTGACCTGAGTAGCCCCCCCGAGTTCGGCCTTGATTGGGGCCCAAACTGGGCCAGGACATAGTTTGTAACTGTGCGATCCGTAGCTATCTGATATAACCAAGGGCTCCACCACAAATGTGTGGGATTTTGCAGCCACATTTCCCTGCACCTTCAATATCAGTTCTTCCAGGCAAAATAAATGTATAGGTATAGCCAGAGTTGAATGTATTTATTCCAAGCATATTTGCTGATTCATACACACATGCAATAGGTCACATGCATAATATGCAATAGGTTTGACACATGCACAATGCAATCCAAACAACCACCACAAACTTGTAGGCATTCTGATATAACATGATATGCTTCCTGGGCAATTGACTGCAATCTGCATTTCATGCCCTTATGGCCTGCTATGCCATGCTCTTCTGTTCTGTTGTCCAGGCTTCTAATTTGTATGATGGACTGGAAACTGCAACTGCATTGTTGGAGCTGGACTGAGATCCTGTAAACAAAATGTCATCCATTATTGGCACGTTTCATTCGGAGAATAAAAAAGTTCAACATTTGCAGTCACAATCCTGGAGAATAAAATGTCCTTAGGTCTCCATACTCCAGGAGAAGCCCAAAATTCCCACCCTGGCGGTGCTTGTCTGGTATACAGCACCGCCGCTGAGCCAGTCTGATGTGTATGTGGATGTTGTGTCCGGCAGACGGGCACGGAAGATGACACGGGACGGTGCTTGTCTGGTATACAGCACCGCCGCTGAGCCAGTCTGATGTGTATGTGGATGTTGTGTCCGGCAGACGGGCCCGTAAGATGACACGGGACGGTGCTTGTCTGGTATACAGCACCGCCGCTGAGCCAGCCTGTTGTGTGTGTGATTTGGAGCCGTCGGTGTAGATGATGTCGTAGTTTGCGTATTGTGATATGAATTGGAAAAGTTGTTGCATTTCTGCACCTGTATATGATACGTTTGGTTTGTCTATTAGGAAGTGTATTGTGTGGGTTTGGTGTTTCCACCATGCTTTAGGTGGTGGAAGTGGTTTTGAGGTGGGAAGTGCGAGGTGCAAGTTTCTTGCGTGTTGTTGAATGCGGCATCCTATTGCAGCTTTAAATGGTATTTTTTTGCAAGAGTTGGTGCCTGCATTTGGAGCGGATTTTTAGTGCCTGAGTGCATAGGTGTTGTCTAATGAGTTGCGTTTTGTAGTGGCATCTGAGTAATGCTTCTGTGCGTCTGTGTTGTAATTCTGGTATGTGATTGTATATGTGAAGAGCGAGGGAAGGCGAGGTTGTGTATGCTCCTGTGGCTATCTTTAGGCATTGGTATTGAAGTGAGTCTAGGAGTTTGAGGTTTGTTTTGGCTGCGTTTTCGAAAAGTGTGGATCCGTATTCCATGATTGGTCGAATGCTATATTTGTGTAAGGTCAGTAGTGAATTTCGGTCTGATCCCCAATCTGTGCCGGATAGTGATCGTAAGATGTTTATCCTTTTGGATGCACGTTTTTTTATGTTTGGTTTGTGTGGTTTGAAGGACAGTCGTGGATCTAAAGTGATGCCTAGAATTTCGCTGTGGTAACAAATGGTATGAGAGTGTTTTCTAGTTTCAGTGAGTGTAAATCTGTGTCGCTTTTAGCTAAAAATCATGCATTTGGATTTGTGTGGTACAATGTGTAGGTTTAGTAAGGCTAGCTTGTCGTGGAGATCTGTTAGTGCGTTTTGTATAATTGTTAGTGAGTGGGCTGGTGATTCATGTGATGTCCAGAGTACGATATCATCTGCATACAGTGCGATTTTGACTGGAAGGTTGTCGGGAATGACTGAGTTGAGGCCGATAATAAAGAGTAGGGGGCTGAGAACTGAGCCTTACATCCAATTTTGGGACCAATTTTGACTTGAAATGATCTGTTTAGAAGGTAGAAGTGAAGGTAGTGTAGTCTGGTTGTCTGACAGCCAGACAGCCAGACAGCCAGACAGCCAGACAGCCATGGTCATGATATTGTGTGCAGTGTAGTAATGTATGTGGAACTGTTATATGAGTGTTGCATGATGGGTACAAATACACCGACGCGCCTTTAGAGCGTTCAACCGTAATAGTACCACCACAAATTTAATAGAGTTCAGACGTGCTAGGGCTGTCGTGCGGCGTACGATACAGGAGGCAAAGCAGTCTTCTTGGCGTGAGTACGTAAACTCTTTGAGTCGCTTTTCTTCCCACTCTCTGATCTGGTCCCGAATTAAAAGAATCTCTGGTCAATTAAGTTCGATCCCTCTCCCTATATTAGTTATTGGCGATCGTGAGGTTGCTCACCCGGTGGATGTAGCCAACGAATTTGGAACTACACTTGCTCGAAGATGTCAAACTGGTACCATTGATCCAAGCTTCCTTCGTCATAAACGCCGCTGTGAGATGACTCCGGTAGAGTTCTCAACGCCTGAGCGGCTTTCGTACAATCAACCGTTTACCAGATCTGAGCTGGCATCTGCCATTTCTTCACTTGCAAGCGTCGCTGAGGGCCCGGATTGTGTACACAATGAACTATTGAGACATCTGCTGCAGGGAGTGCTATCGGTGCTTTTACGCGCATTTAACAATTTATGGGAGCTCGGGCTATTCCCTCCATCGTGGAGGGATGCCACGATAGTTCCCATTCTTAAACCTGGGAAAAGCGGTACCGACCCTTTGAACTACCGCCCAATATCTTTGACATCTGCACTGTGCAAGTTATTGGAAAAGATGGTCAACGTTCGCCTCACATGGTTTCTAGAAAAACACGATCTCCTTGCAAATTACCAATGTGGTTTCCGGAAAAATAGAAGCACCATTGATCACATTTTATCTCTGGACACCGAAGTAAGAGTTGCTTTTCGTAGAAAACGCCATCTAGGGGTCGTTTTCTTCGACATTGAGAAGGCATATGGCACAACTTGGCGTCACGGAATCCTTATGAAACTCTTAAAGAAAGGAATACGTGGTCACATGGGCATATTTTTGCAAAATTTTTTGAAAGAAAGAAGATTTCGGGTACGTATTGGTAACCATCTCTCCCGATGGTTTATCCGGGAGAACGGCGTCCCACAGGGAAGTGTTCTCAGTGTTCCACTATTCAGCATTATGATCGATGACATCGGCGATTCCATTCCGCGGAACATGGGGCGCTCGCTTTTCGTGGATGACTTTGCCATCTGGTCCTGCGCCTCACGAACACCAACATTACAAAGGCAGTTGCAACTAGCAGTTGCGTGCCTGGAAAAGTGGGCAAACATCAATGGATTTTCATTTTCTGCAACGAAAACTGTCCCGATTCCTTTTTGTCGTCGTCGATGTGACCAGGAAATAGGAATTAAACTGTGGCAAGGATGTACCCGTTCAACCCGTGGTGCGATTTCTGGGAGTGGAATTTGACCAGCGTCTTACATACCAGCACCACCTGAAAACGTTACGTGGAAAGTGTTTTAGCGCACTGAATATCATGAAATGCGTGGCTCGTACCTCCTATGGTGCAGATCGAGATACGCTTATGCTGTTATATCGTTCCCTGATACGTTCAAAACTTGACTACGCCAGTTTTATCTATGACGGTGCTGCTTTAGCCAACAAGCGTATGCTTGACACTATCCACCACTCCGCCATCCGCATTGCAACTGGAGCATTTCGCACGTCACCCACGGTAAGCCTTCTCGCAGAGGCACATGAGCCGCCTCTCTACCTGCGTAGAGAAAGGCTGGGTATGCGCTACGCCTGCAAACTTCGCCAGCTCCCTGATCATCCCGCTTACTCACATGTTTTCTCGCGACGATTGCAGACCATTTTCCCCACATATAGAAATGTCAGCGTTGCCCCGTTCGGTGTTCGCATGCGTGAACTGTTCCGAGAAAGCCGAGTTCGACTCCGGGGCGTCCGGAAAGTCGAGCACATGGAGATCCCCCCATGGGAGTTGATCGCACCAGAGGTGGATTTGTTAGAATGTTCTTTCTAACAGCTCCGCCGTTGTCCAATCTGGACGACTGATGGATTTTTATCCGAAGTATCGTTTTTAACTATAATGTCCCTCATCGATATGCATGATATGTAAACCGTGTAACAAAGTAAAGCGATGAAACGGCGTCAATGGTGTGACGCTTGAAACTGCTAACCGTACCTCAATGATCACATGAGTTATGGGCGCAATATGACCAGAGCAGTCGAAGCGCCCGAAAGCCCAAATAACTAACTAACTGTTGCATGATGGGCATGAAGGTCGAGGTGAATTCGTGTAGATAAATCGATGGGTAAGAAAAGTATGGCCGATGAGTAAGCGTGATAGGACTTTTTCTTTGCATCGGTTTTTTTAAAAAGATGTTTCAAAAAACAAAAAAAAACAAAAAAATGAAAAGATGTTTCAGTTACCATGTTTCAACGGTAGGTTTTATAAGTCATAATTGTGTATGGTTTGAGTTTGGTGTCCAGTTTTGTGTCCAACAATGTCGAATTTTCTGCTGTATTGATGATTTAATGGCGTCAAAATGTGGTGGGATTTCTGTAATGTTTGGCAATTATAATGATTATTTTGCTAATTTGTCAGCTTTTTCGTTTCCTGCGATGCCGCAGTGGCTGGGCACCCACAGGAAGCGGACCCTCACGCCCATCATGTGAAGTGTTTGAAGTGTGTCATAGATGGAAATATGGCAATGGTGTGAAATGGAAAGTGAAGAAAGTGATTGAAGAACAGATTTTGAGTCGGAACAAACAACGACGCTGCGCATGGGGTTACAAAGGAAACGATTACGAATATAACTAAGGGCAATGAGGTTTTTTACGATTACGATTACGATTACGGGACAGCCAAGCGTATAACTTTATGTGAACACAGTTACATCTAGCATTAACGACGGCGACTGTACGCGCCGGTCGGATAGAGGCGGTCACGGTACAACCCTCGGCTGCACGGTATTGGGGTCACGTCTCTGGCGCCTGGCGGCCGGAGAGGGGAGGGGAAGGTACAATGTCCACTGACCGGCTCCGTTGGAGCGGTGGCTGCTGACGTAGGCAGCAGACAGGCCGACGCCAGTCTCGGAGCCGGGGACTTGTCGCGCCATGAACGAAGGGGTATTGCTGAATTATATGGGATGAAGACGCTCAAAAACTAACTCTCCTACACTGTCTAAAAAATGTATCCACCCTACTTTTAAATACATTCAATGAGGAACTCCCCACATCAGCAGGCAGCCCATTCCACTGATCAACAACCCTTTGACTGAAGACCTGTTGTCGCTTAACTGTCCTACATCTCAACGTGTATAACATGAATTGATGACCCCTATGTGATACTCTAAACTGAAGAGCGCCATTTAAATTGACCTGATCTAGTCCTTTAATAATTTTGTACATTTAAATCATGTCCCCCCTTAATCTCCTATACTTGAGTGAGTACATATCTAATGCCACAAGCCTTTCTCCATATTCTAGGTTACCTATTCCACTGATGAGTCTGGTTGCTTTGCTCTGCACTCTCTCTAACTTGTCTATATCTTTTTGTATGTAGGGGCTCCAAGCTTGTACAGATTATTCCAAATGGGGTCGCACGTATGCTAAGTACAGTTTTTTCATGACTTCCTTGCTGTTGTACATCACACTTCTATTAATGAGTCTCAGCATTCTGAGTGCCCTGTTCCTAGCTGAGCTACATTGCTTTTCTGCTTTAAGGTCTTTTGAAACCAACACACCTAAGTCCCTTTTCTCTTCAATAACATCCAGTTCCCTCCCTCCCATTGTATCTCTGAAAGTCTCACCTCCAGACCCCAGATGCATAACCTTACACTTGTCATAGTTGAAAGACATCTGCCATTAATCAGCCCACTTTTTAGGTCCTCCAAGTCTAGTTGAATATTTATAAATTGATCACAACTGTTTGCCACTCCTACCAGCTTGATGTCATCCGCAAATTTGAACACTCTATTCCTCAGCCCTACCTCAATGTTATTCATAAAGATGATAAAGTGAGTTGGCCCTAGAACAGACCCCTGTGGTATTCCACTCAGACATCATTCCAATCAGATTTACATTCCATTTAACATTACCCTTTGTTTCCTTCCCCTCAACCATGCTTCAATCCAACCTATAACTTTCCCAACAATCCCATGTTGCTGTGGTTGATTAATTAGCCTCCCATGTGGAACTTTATCAAAAGCTTTGCTAGAGTCCAAGTACACAACATCTATCCTGCTTTGATTGTCTACTTCTTTAGTAACATACTCCATGAACTCCAAAAGGTTAGTTAAACAATACCCTCGAGATCGAAATCCATGTTGAGTATCGCTTAGAAGATTGTGCCTATCAAGATGAATCTGAACATTCTGTTTAACCAGATTTTCTAGTACCTTGCAAACTATTGAGGTCAAACTGACTGGCCTGTAGTTCCCTACACACTTCATACTTCCCTTTTTTTAAATTGGTACTACATTTGCATTTCTCCAATCTACAGGCATTTCAGAATATTCCATATACCGCCTGGAAATTATACCTAGGGGAACTGCTAAAGCTTTAGCACAAGCACATTCTACTAAAACGCTAGCATATATATCATCTGGTCCAGAAGCTTTATTAGCTGGGGCTCGCGGAGCCCCAGCAGCCCACCGCCCAACAGTTGCTACAGTTCGTCACGCTCTCGACCTGAGGAGTCGCCGCTTCGAGACGTGACGCGTGCCTGACCTGTGCTGATGTCGGGTTGCGATAGCGGGTTACTCGGCCTGAGTGCCGAGTTCACCCGCAACCAATCGGCGCGGGAGGTTGGCGATGCCGCGTGACTTAGGAGGCGGAATGCGCTGTAAAAGTGCCCAAATTTTGTGTTGCCAATAGACTACGGAAATTCTTGCCCCCTCCTTGCCTGAAGCGAGCGCTAATATCTCAAATCACATAAAGGTTTTGGCATCCCTATCCAAATGCTTGTACATCTTTCAACGGGATTTAGCACTCTGAGCTTTGAACTAAGCTCCACATGTCTGAACGTTCCCTGTGCTTTCCGGTCCGGAAATACTCCAGAGCGATCCATGCAAATTCGGGTTTATAACACGCATGTAAACGGGTACGGCACTTCAGTAGCGAGTGAACGAAGCTTTGCCGGACCATTGACGGCACGCTAAAATCGCGGTGAAAGTTCACCTACTGGAGTGGAATTTTGTGATCGAGTGATACATTGAGTAGATTCAGCCTGGGAGAATATCTTCCGTCCACCCGGATCCATCCGCACCAGGTGATCTCAATATATCAGACTACATGCGGCCCAAAACACAAAGAATCGACCGATGAATGACATGCCATTAAATCATGTTTATTTGTCATGCACATGCTACTAGTATACCATCACATGAGATGTTCACCAATCATGTAATATGATGTGACAGGAAAATATCAATCTTGCTTTCGGTCGCTTGTACCTCCCTTCGTGTGTCGCTAGGTCCACGTTAGCAGATGAACCAGATCACGTCCTTCATCGACGGCTCCAACATCTACGGGTCCAGCGACGAGCAGCTCGGCTCGCTCCGTAGCCACACCGCCGGCAGACTGGCCGTCCAGGTAACCACACCGCCGGCAGACTGGCCGTCCAGGTAACCACACCGCCGGAAGGCGAGCCTTGAGGTAACCACACCGCCTGCAGACTGGCCGTACAGGTAACCACACAGCCGGCATACTGGCCTTCCAGGTAACCACACCGCCGGCAGACTGGCCGTCCAGGTAACCACATAGCCGGCAGACTGGCCGTCCAGGTAACCACACTGCCGGCAGACTGGCCGTCCAGGTAACCACACCTCCGTCAAACTTGCCGTCCAGGTAACCACGCTGTCGGCGGACCGGCCATCCAGGGAACAGTGCAACCGGCAGCATCTTCTGCAACATGGGGAGTCATATCCTCCAGGAGAGCCGTGTCTTCGTATGTGGGCCAGTTGAACTGCAGGTCGTATGGGACTCAGTGGTTCGACGGCTTCTTGCATGACCTGGGGAACCGTAAGCTCGTTATCTAACCCAGTGAGAACAGCGGCATCTTCTGTAGCATATAGCGAACCGCAGCCTTTCCCAGCTCATGGGGAACCACAGCTTCTGTGACTGAGGGAGCGCAGTTTTTTGTGAGCCAGGGCAGCGGCAGATTCGCAAGTAAACTAGTTCAACAACATATTTTTAGAAGACTCAGATAAACTGCAGCTTCGGCTACAACGGTCGAAAACTGCAGTTTCTTATGGAGCCTAGAAGAGACATACGCTTGCATGTGGTCAGAACTCTGCAGTGCAGCTGTTTTTATCTTGGTGATTAAGAACTACCATGGCTGTTGATGTGACCTGGTGAACCTAGAGGAGTGCATGGTGTGACCAGCGTTCTCTGAACTGACATAAAGAAGGAGCTTTCTTGTGTAGCACAGGAAGAGCCAAAGCCTCTTGAGTGTAAGTACACCAAAACATGCACTGCACGTGGGTTAATCAAAATGTGTGTTTTTGGCCGGGAAATGATGCTAAATTATGTCGCGCACTTAGCGATCAGTGAATAAAATCTTTGTTGAAAAATGGAATTATTTTCGCCCCAGATGTGTCCCACTTGGGTTTGCTGGTTGCATGTACACATCTCAAAATTGTACACCTTGCGACCTTCGGGTACACTTTCACGCACGTCGGAAGACAACACCAATCCCTTCATAGAAAGGAAAAGATAGGCTGCTCTCTGCAGTTAGTAGTTGCATAAACTAACGGTGTGGCAAAATAGTGTGGATCAAAGGCCGATGATTGGCTGTCAAATTGCAGAGAGCATGTCAGTTTATAATCTATTCATGCATGATACATGGTTTTCATTATTCAGGGACAAGCGAGGCAAGAGATATTATCAGAACTGTGGGTAATTCGTTTTTGCTGAGATATCCATGCAATTCATGCTTGGCAAGGACGCATGCGTCATCTTCCAAGTTGAATGCTGACATGCGATCGATGTTGCCATCGTCTTGTCTATGTCACGCATCCAACCAAGAACGTGTAGCTGAGACAATCGCTCCCATTGGCCGACGACGAGGTGCTCTCTGCTGATTGGTCGCCGTCTGCCTTTGGTGGCCGAGTGACAATCGCTCCGATTTGCCGTCGGCGGGGTACTCTCTGCTGATTGGTCGCCGCCTGTCTTTGGTGGCCGAGTGACAATCGCTCCCATTGGCTGTCGACGGGCTGCTATCCGCTGATTGGTCGCCGCCCGCTTCTGCAGACAACGTCAGACGGCCGCGAGCTGCTGCCGATCAGCGCCGACCCTGACGACGGCTGCAACCGGAACGCCTCGATAGCCGTCGACCGGTACTGCTTCCGCTCGGGTGAGGTCAGACGCGGTAGCCAAGTGGCGACCATCCGGTAGCCGATCTGTGGCCACCCGGCAGCCGATCTGCTATGTACACGAACGGCCTTCCACCGTGTTTGGCATAGTGCAGTGTCAGCACTCGGGACTGGTTCAGCTTATTTTAATGAAGGTTAGCAGTGGCAGTTGACCCGAATGTTTCCTATTTTTCATTTTGCAGATATCTGTCGGGAAATAACCATGGCACCCAGCGCGGAAACACTGCAGCTTCTTGACGCTGTCGAACATCTTCCTGTACTTGAGTCAACTGCTTTATGCAGCACAGGGCAGCCGAAGAACAAAACCCTTCTGTGTGACGCACAGGGACCAGGGAATGGCGACGAGTAGACGTCATACCTCGTCACGACGTCATACCTCGTCACGACGTCATACCTCGTCACGACGTCATACCTCGCCACGACGTTATACCTCTCCACGACGCTATGCGCTCCACACATGGCGACTGGCTGCTGGATGTTGATTGTGACGGAGCCCACTCATGTTGAATCACGGCAGAAGCGCAGTACCCACATCGGTAGGGCAATTCCGCAGCACAGAGCAGTCATATGGTGTATTCAGTGGCTGCGGGGTAACTGTGGCTTCCTATGTGACTTAAGGAAACCCTCAACGCTGTCCAATCTATGCAGGGCTGAACAACTATTTTACCTGCTGCTTTATAATCATATAGCTGAATGATCCTCAAAGCCTTCCCGCTACTCCACGTCCCCGGCGACACCCTGACCCTTGACTTCTGAAGAGCACTTGCTCTTTGCCGAAGGCCGAACCTGCACCGGCGCCATGATGACCCCTGACCCCCATCATGGCCGAACCCCCACCGGAGCTATAGTGACTCCTGACCCCCGCCGTGGCCGAACCCTCACTGGAGCCACGGCGACCACTGACCTATTTCGCGGCGCGGCGGCCCGCCGGCAGGCGACTCGCGAGTGAACGAGCAGATCTCGCTGACGGTCGCCTACACCCAGTGGGTGCGCCAGCACAACCTGGTGGCGGCCGAGCTGGCCGAGCTCAACCCGCACTGGGACGACGAGCGGCTGTTCCAGGAGAGTCGCCGCATCACCGTGGCAATGATTCAGCACATCACGGCCAGCGAGTACCTGCCGCTGCTGCTCGGTAGGCGTGCTCTCGCTCAGGACATCCCACTCGAATACCGATAGAATAGTGACTATATTGTGGATGAATAGATACTGTGAATGCTGGGATCACGGCCAATGAGTGCCTACCACTGTTGCTCGGTAGGCATGCTGTCCCTCAGGACATCCAACTAGGTTACGAATTCTGGGATCATGGCCAACGAGTACCTCCTGCTGCTCGGTAGACATGCTCTCCCTCGGGGCATCCCACTGGAATACGAATACCGGGATCACTACCAACAAGTACCTCCTGCTGCTCGGTAGGCATGCTCTCCCTCAGGTCATCCAACTGGGGTACGAGTAGGTGAATACTGGGAAAAGATTACCAGATGGACGCTCTCGCATGGCTTTTGGTTCATGGTTGAAGCCGAGCGCATGCAAATTGTCTGTCCTTTTCCTGTTGGATAGAGGGTAGCAGAGGGTTTATAGGTCGACTTTTTCCATGCAATGCCACATGCATGATGTTAAATATCACAAGGCATCCCGCCACCAATTGCCGTGGCGACACCCATACGTATTCTCTTGGTATTGTTGGAGGACATCGCCCCTCTAATGTCTCCCAGGTAGGCGGACAACTGGTCCTCTTACAGTAGCTGGCCCTCCTACATTCTGTGGTGTATGTACGTTGTTTTCGTGTACTTCCAGTGTACTTCTGTTTTATTGTCGCGACCTGTCCTCTCCATCCTTAATTCGTTCCTGGTGAGTTCAAAAACAAGACCACCATGACTTCATTCCCACCCTGCTACACCGCCCCGACCATGACTGTCTGCGGCTACCTCGGGTGCCGAACTGGCTACCGTAGCCGGCCTGACGCCCGCCACCAGCGGCTACTTCACCGGCTACTCGGATGCTATCGACCCCGTCATAGCCAACGTGTTCGCCACGGCCGCTTTCCGCTTCGGACAGTCAGATCCAGGTGTGTGACGTCATAGCCAGGGGTGTCGATTTTTGAAAAACATTGGGGGGGCCGAAGTGCCAAAACACTAGACACCCCCCAAAAAAAAAAACTCATCGGATTTAGCCCACTATATTTTAGGATCTCAGAAATTCCGATTTCTTATTCGACGATGTGTATGTTTATGTTTATTCAGCATCCTAACCGACGGGGAAAATCGCCCAATAACTGGTGAAGTCACATAATTAAAAGAGCAGTGCTCAGTACATTTCAACATAACAACTCTTGGTTGGTCATTGGTTCTACGACACGTCGACCGTTGTGTCATATAGCGTCGCCAATCTCTCACGCCGATTGGTCGCGGGCGAAGAGTAGCGACAGGTGAGACTCGAATTCACCAACATAACAACTCTGAGTAATAGCATGCGACTGCAGTGCCATATAGTAGGCTCGGATCTATCGTCACCGTCGCCGTCACTGTTACCCTCCTCCTCACTCCACACACCAACAAACACACACCGGCTTAAATAAAAATACTTCAGCGATCAGATGCAGGCTAAAACACACCGGCATTGATGAAGCATCAGAGCACAGCAGACCTGAACGGTAATGACGATGGGTGAAAGTATTTCCTTGGTGCCTAACGTTAGGGAGGGGAATTTTTCCATTTAGTACGCCACTGCAGCTGCTCAACGTGTTTTTTTTCCGCAGATTGCACGATCGAGAGTAGAAAGGCCCTTCGGATAATTTTCTTTCGGGACCCATTCTTAATTTTCCGGTGCTCTGGTCGATTCTATGAAGTCTCCTTGTGGTTTTTGTGGTGAAGTCTATTTTTTATAAGCCCCCTGCAGGCTATTTTTGGAACCCGGTACGATTTTTCTGGCTCTCGGTGCGTTTTTTCCGGTGCCCAAACAGGTTTCTTTTCCGGCGTCCGACGACTTCTTATTTTGTGGATCCTTGACGCAATTTTTCCGTCCGCAAGGTGACATTCCGGGTATATATTGGTACTTGGGAAGCCAGCTGCAACTTGTGGGGCTCCGGCACGACGTTTTGGCCCCAGTGAGATTTTCAAGAGAAGCGGCGTGAATTTGTTTTTGTCTAAGTGCGATTTTTGGGGCCCGTCGTCACTTGTTGGGATCCCTTGCGGTGGCTACGACACGTTTGTGGGGGCCCAACAAGTTGTGTGGGCTTTTGGAGCTATTGTTGAGATCCCAGATTGATTTTCCGTGTCCGGACTGTTTTTCATTCACCCGGCTTCATTTGTTGGGTGATCTCAACGAGACTTTTAGAGCCCCGGTGGGACCTATCAGGCCTCTGGCGTGATTTTCAGGGGCCCGGGTGATAATTCTTAATACCCTGAATTTCTTGAATCCCGGCACGACTTGTTTGCGGCCCCAACGTGATTTTCAGGAGCCCAGGTGCAAACTTTTGAGGCCCCAGCGTCATTATCGGGGCCCCTGCGCTACGTTTGGGGGCCCCGAATGTGATTTTTCTGAGCCCCGGTGCGATTTTTGGTCGACCGAGTGAAATTCTTAGGGAGCATAGCGCATTTTTTTCCTAAGCTCGGCGAACTCTTGGGGGCCCCACGACCTATCAGGACGGGGGGGTGAGGGAACTTCCCACAATTCCCCCTCCCCATTCGGTATGTCACTGTGCCATGCAATGATGCAACATAAGAATCCAGGAATAGTTCATCTGTTTCATCACACATGTGATTTCAACTCCCCAGTTATCCAGACAGTTTGAGGAAAGTCAAACATCTGCTACATGGATCAGCAAGGATGGATTGTAAGGCAACATGGATACCATGGAATTCCGGTCAGAGTAGTTATGCTACAATACATACCTTCTTCAACACACTGCTTTGGAGAAGGATGAGCTCCTGAAGTTTGGTCAGGGTTGGAGTTGGAGGTGGATGGAGCAACACTGTGAAGGACATAACATATGGTTCAAGAGACTTGTTTCCATTAACAATACAGGGGATGAAGTAACATTTTCATTGACTTCTATGGTTTTCATTGGCTTCATTGACTTCTATGGTGTCCTGATTAAGCAGGACAATCGAGATGGGTTTCTGTTATATGCATTTTTTTTTTTTTTAATAAGTTTCATCCGAGTTCTTGTTGGGCTGGCTTTATGAACCAGGGTCGGATTGCTAAGCAGAGCTTGTTGCGTGAACCCTGGCCCCACCACCCGATCCATTCATTCAAGTTAAACGGCAGAATTTTGACCGAAAGTTTAACGTGCCGTCAATGCACCGACACAGCCGCCCGGTATAAACAATGTTATAATGTAGCTTTTATACCCCAGTGAGAATGGTATGGATTCACTCATCAGTGAGTTTGCAAACATACTGATGTATCAGTTAACACCAATGCAGGGAGCTATGTGATCAACATGGTCTGTGCCCTAAAGCCCAAATAGCTAAGTAACAATGCAGGGAATCTGCTGCATAACAGTTTGACCATAAATTAGCCATGATATATGGCATCATACTTCCCATGCTATTTACAATAGTGAGCTATATTTTGTGTACAAACATCAGGACATTAGAAATGTTAATTAACGTTACACACATCAGTTCCTAACAAGTGTCAGCAATACATTTCCTTCATGTGCTTTAAACATGATTCAAGAAAGCACTGTCATCGATTTTAAACTTGCAAAAAGAGTGGGCCGCCTGGCATTTTGAGTGCTATTTGAGTGAATTTGCTGTCTTGTTAGTGAACTGACCACTTATTGAGATATATGTACTTTAACTTTGCCTGCTTCCATCATGAAAATTTGTCATTTTCGAATACATCAGAAATCATCAGAATAACTTCTTGTCTACAAACCGGTGTATGCATTTCTATGAATTTCTCATATTTATTAACACAAATGATGTAGATCTGATCTGCAAATTTATAACTCAGAAAATGTTATCAGCACAGGATTCCATTCCTGAAAATATTGTACTTTCAAAATGTTATTGTTCTTTGTGAACCAATAAGTGCAATGCTGTCATGCAGCATGCAGATGGAGGTTCATCACGTACACCAGGTAGCACAAAAGAGATATTATTGCAGTCTAAGGTAACCACAAGACATGTTTTACACCCATTTTTACCTCCGCGAATCATTCAAAGGAGCTAGGTTTTGTCTAATTGCGTTAGGCTAGGCTTTTGTTGTAAGTTAGTAAATGAAAAAAAAATCTTCAAAAACGGTTCAAGCTAGATTAGGTTACGTTAGACTTTTTAAGTTCAAAATGTTTGAGAAAAAGAAATTGGGGGGGAGAATTTGGCATAAAAATAATCATTTCTTGCATGGAAGTCTAGGCTAGGTTAAGTTAGGTTATGTTACATTTTTTTTTTATCTGAACATTATTTTTCATCCTATATTACTCAAATCCAAGCCCCCTTTTCCACGTTATTTTTCCTCACAAATGAAAAGTGTGCATCTGCAGAGGAAATGAGCGGTTACATCATGTTCAGCACATTAACAAACACTGCATTGAAAAATAAATTAGAAGAAGTCAGAGAGTACCATGAGCTGAAATATTACCCAAAAAGAGGTATTATCACAGTTTAAGGTAACCACAAGACAAGTTTTACACACATTTTACCTCCATGAAGCATACAAAGGGGTGAGGTTTGTCAGGTTAGGTTAGGCTTTTGTTGTAAGTTATAAAAAAATCATTTGTTGGTAAATAATTTTTGTTTATGATTTTTCTACAAAAAATAATAAACGGTTCAGGCTAGCTTAGGTTAGGTTTTTTAAGTTGAAAATATTTGAGAAAATTCCTCGAAAATTTAAATTAAAAACAAATAATTTCTTGTATGGGAAGTTGAAATATGTTAGGTAAGGTTATCATACATCTTGAACATTATTTGTATGCTATATTTCCTTACTCCACACCCTTTTTTGGTGTTATTTTTTACTCCCAATTGAAAGGCATGCATTTGCAGAGGAAAGGACATTAAATGTGTGCTTTTATGTATTTTATTAATATTTTTATATTTAAATTTCCAATGCAATGTTTATGAATGTCACTAAGCTGATGGCACTACTCAGTTTCTGTGCAAATGCTTACTTTCCAGGTTGTGAGCAAAATAACATTAAAAATGGGCTTTGAGTTAGGTAACATAGCAATTAAAAGAAATACATTAAAAATTCAACATAACCTAATGTAACCTAAGCTGACCTTGGAGAAAACAACTATAAAAACTAGATTGGAAAAATATCTAGCAATTTATTTTATTGAAATTTTACAAATGAAAAACCTAACCCAACCTAATCTAACCAGAATTATTGTGCTTTAAGGTGGTAACAAGGCAAGTTATTACACATTTGCCTCCATAAAGCAAACAAATGGGCTATGTTTGGTGATGTTAGATTAGTTTAAGTGTTTTAAGTTCGACATTTTTTGCAAAAATTGTTCCAAAATTTGAAAGAAATAGATCTTTTTTCTTTAAAAGCAGCTTATGTTAGGTTAGGTTAAATTGGGTTAGGTTAGGTTAGGTTAGGTTAGATTCGGTTAGGTCAGGTCAGGTCAGGTCAGGTCAGGTCAGGTCAGGTCAGGTTAGGTTAGGTTTGGTTAGGTTAGGTTAGGTTAGGTTAGGTTGGGTTACATTTTTTTATTGTAAAAAAAAATACATTGCTTGAAATTTTTACAACTTGATGTTTTGGTTTTGTTTTTCTCCAAGGGGAGGTTAAGCTAGGTTAGGTTAGGTTATGTTGCATTTATTTTATTTAAAAAAAAATACTTTACCCTATGTCACCTAATTCAAAGCTTTTTGTTGATGTTATTTTGCTTACAACCTGAAATGCAGGCATTTGTATAGAAAATGAGTGGTCCCATCATCTGAGTCACATTCATAAACATTGCATTGAAATGATACATTCCACGAATTCATAAAACACCTTAAAACACAAATTTACCAAAATCGTGTTTATCACATTCCTAAACATTGCATGGGAAAAAATTAATCAGAAATTACCTTAAGCTGTAAATTTACCAAAAGGTGTGCCAACCACTGGACGGAAATGCAACACTAGGTGCCCCAATCCTGGGCAGAAAGGGCACTAAGAGCAGTGGAATGAAAATTTTAATAAAAGTAAACTAAAAATAGCTCTTCTTGAAGACAAACGTGGTAGTTATGTGATATTAACATGGAAACCCTGAGCACAAATCAGAAAAAAGCATGGACTGGACTTTTTCAAGCTTACCTGCCAACTTCTTCAACTACTGTTCCTTTGGGAATTAAATATCAGCAAGCTATTTATTCACTATCTAAAATCACACCAATCCGCAGATACATCAGAAGGTGCGATACATCAGAATGTGCGAAGTACAAAAAACGAATCAGTACGACGTCACATTAGATTGGCCTCCGGATTAAACACTGCGCGCAATTGCACCACAGATGTCTTACCTCCGTCACATTTGTCACTGTAACCTCAAATTTAGACTTCAGGCGCTGGGATTTCTGTAACTGGAATTTTTTGCTTTGCATGTTGCGATTTTGGATGTTCTGAGGAACGCCCATCACGATGTGTGACATTTAATGCGCGCTAGTGTCTATCGATACAAATCGACGCCCCTGATTTGGAGAAAAAAAATAGAAACAAAAATTAAGCAATATATATTCTGAAAATTTTTCTAAATTGAACAACCGAACCCAACTTACCCGAACCTAATGTCAGCTGCTTTTGAAGGAAAACTTCCAATGTTATTTTATTTTTGAAAATGATTGAACAATTTTTCCAAGGTAAACAACTAAACTAGCCTAACCTAGCTAAATCGGTATTATTGTGCTTTAAGGTGGTAACAAGACAAGTTTTTACACAATTGCCTCCATATAGCAAGCAAATGGGTTAGGTTCGGTTAAGTTAGGTTAGTTTAGGCTTTTCAAGTTGGAAAACTTTAAAAAAAATTCAAAAACGTTTCCCCCAAAAATTGCAAATTATTTGGTAACCTTGCAGTCTAAGGTGTTCTTTTTTTCTTTTAAAACAAAGAAAAATATGCAGAATACCATGTTTATGAAGGTGACTAAGATGATTGGACCCACTTAATTTTTGTGCTTACTTTTCATGTTGTGAGCAAAATAATGCCAAAAGGCTTTGAGTTCGGTAACATCGCATAAACATATTTTTTTTCCATGCAACAAAACCTAACCTAGCCTATCCTAACCTATCTTTTGAGAACAAAAATTAAACTAAATTAAAATTTCACTTAATTTATTTTCTGAAAATTCTCAACCTTAAAAAAGAAACCTAACCGAGCCTAACCTAACCTAAGCTGATTTTGAATACAAAATTATATTTTTTGTAAACATGGTTGTAATTTTTTTTCTCGGAATCTTTTGGGTATTATTGTGCTTTAAGGTGGGAACAAGAAAAGTTGTATGGGCGCTGTATGACCAACGCAGTCAATGCGCCAGTAAACCCAAATAACCAACCAACCAACCCAGAAAGATGTAAGCTGTACTTCCACAGTGGAGGGAATTCCAGCTGTTTTGTTTGTTTTTGCACACAATTTTAAATTTTTCAGCAAAAGGTGGAGAGTCAGTCCACTATCTAATCCAAATCTGTTTCTATTCAGTACAAAATGTGCTGGTTAACATCAATGTTTCTACTTAGCATGGTGTTTTTCATTTTTTCCCTTTAGCTTTCTTATCAGCATAAAATAGCATAGGTTATTGGGGGGGGCCCAAATCAACATGGGGGGGGCAAGATCAACATTGGTGGGGCCCCACAAAAGGATACAAGTCGACGCCCCTGCATACATGCATGATTTTGCACTTATCAAAATTTAATTTCATCTGCCATTTTTGGACCACTTCACAAGCTCTTCTAAGTCTTTCTGCAGCATGTACCTAGGTGTCTAGGTACCCGGCAAATATCAAACTGATAGTGTGATGAGTGGGCTGTTGAGGTTAATTATAGTTTGTATATCCACACTCTCAATGATAACTGATTGTTGTTCACGGGACTGGATTGTATGCAAGTTTGACAATGACAATTGGTTTTTGTGCTCACCATTTTGAATTTTGTAGCAAAAGGTGGAGAGTCAGTCCACTATCTAACCCAAATCTGTTTTTTTAATTACAAAATGTGCTGGTTAACATCAACTACATTTCCTATGTACCTAGCATGGTGATTTTCTTTTTTTCAACTTTTTTATGAGCATAAAAGTAGCATATGTTATTGGGGGGCCAAATCAACATTGGGGGGCCAAGATCAACACTGGTGGGGCCCTGGTCCCCACAAAAGGATACAAATCGACGCCCCTGCCATCTAGACATTAGGGGGATGTCCCCATCCTAGCCCCGCCTTCAGCGCCTAAAATATAACACAAACTATAACGTAAAATTCCCTTTATGTAAACGTCCACATGCCTGCACCTTGATCGCAAACACCCGCTTTTATAGTCAGACATGTAACGTACTCGCTTCAAAAAAGGTGGCGCAAATGACCTCTGTGGTCCGGTACGCCTGAAAAAGTCACTCCCCCATGCAGTTAAATTGAAACTTGCCTGATGCTACCAATTTCTGCAATATACGAATAAAAATCTGTGACGTCATCAAGGTTTGAATGCGACTTTGGTGTACCTTTTAAAATAATGGTATTTTTGCGGCGTTTAATAATGGTGTTTTTGCGGCGTACGAGACATTGGGCTTGTCAAGGCTATTTCTCTTGTTCAGCATTGGTCGTGGATGACTAAGGTTTGCTTAAAAGTCATGTGAGCCATAGCTTTCTTTTTTATTCTTTTAGGAATACCAGTTATATTGCAGTGGCCATGCAGCTTCTTGCTGAGTTTTCTCTGTCATGGCATCATAAGCTGGCAGATTTGCCCACACATGGCTCTCGTTTTCCCCATATCAATATTGAATGCATGCATTGTTATTGGGCATTTAGGTAGGTAGGGGAGGCGGGGGGTTGCCGAACATGCTTCGTTTCCCGAACACCTACCTTTGCACGTCTCCTGAGCCACGTTCAGCACGTGAATAACAAAAAGATGGTGGTATTCATAAACAATGAACCTTTCTCTACCGGAATATGTAGGTCCAATGACGCAGTTCTACCGATTCTTTGTTCACGGAGCTAGTGAAGCCCGCGGGCGCCATTTTCAGGCTTCCGAGAGCCGTCGGCTTAAGAAAACCGTAAGGAAGTCACCTCCGATATTTTTGCAATTATATCGGTATTTTTTAGCGGATACGAATAACTTGTACCACAACAGCTACAGTGAAGTCTTGTGATTGTGTGGAACCATGTTTTATTTCGCTGCAACGTATTAAACACCGCCTTTATCGGTTCAGAAAAGTGCTCCGCAAACGAGGCAGGCGAATTTCCGTGTGTTCCCTGAACCGAACAGCGGTGTTCGGTATACGGCACGTGCATCTGCGCCCGCTAGGACAAGTGCTAAATTCCAAACAAGGACTTAATTAGCAGTTTAAACCTGCAAGGTTGCACTTGACAAGGGCGGATCCCATGATAATCATTGGAGAAGGGACATATTTCCTCGCAAGGGTGTCCTCGGCGGGGAAATTCCCTGAGTGGGGAGGGGTACACTGGAGTATACTGAAGGTGTACTTTTCCGTGAAAGAATGCGTGCATTTTATCTGAGATGCATTTGTCGCTGATAAATCCGTTGAACATAGGTTGGGGAGGATACATTCAAGCCTTCCTGAAGGGGTATCTTTCCCGGCCGGACGGGCGCCACCCTTCCAGGGGGGACGTACATGCCACTATTGTCCCTTCCCTTGTATCCATCCCTGACACTTGACGATGTCATTCCGCGTATAAACCTTTGCACCACTGTCGGAACATCCTCAGGGAAGTGCGGATCTAAGGGCGCAGGGGAGGGGGTGGGGGCTAATTTAGGGAGGAAAAAGTTATCTGGAGGGGCACAGTCCAACAAATTTCTAAACGAGTGTAATCCCACCTACTGAAGGAAAGGGCCTCCGGCAGCTCCAGCTCCCCTGGCGCCGTCTGTTGACGTCCCTATTTGCGAGTCCTGGTGGGGAGGGGCGCCTCATAAGCGGCACGCCGGCCAGGTCGCGGCAGTCGGTTGTCTCGAGGGCGTCGCCGAGCAAGCATTTCTCAGCCGGCCGAGCGCGACACGGCTGCTGATGCAGCCCAGGCTCCGCCCGCTTCCCGGCCCACACCGGCGGGCGGAGCAACGGTATCCCTGCCGGCCCAGCCGGCCTAGCGCGAGACTGCTGCTGATACAGCCAAGGCTCCACCAGCTCCCCCGGCCCACACCGGCGTGCGGAGCAACGGTATCCCCACCGGCCCAGTCGGCCGAGTGCAAGACGGATGCTGATGCAGCCCAGGCTCCGCCCGCTCCCCAGCCCACACCAGCGCGCGGAGCGACGGCATCCCGCCGGCCCAGTTGGCCGAGCGCGAGACGGCTGCTGATGCAGCCCCGTTGCCGCCAGCTTCCCGGCGCACGTCGGCTCGCGCAGCAGCGCTTAGGAAGGACGCGGACTGGCTATGTGTAAAATGTTCGGCGAGCTGGCGCCACGAGCATGATACCGGGGTGGACAAGGCATAGATCGAGTGCGACACTTGCCCCGCAACTGTGCGCATTGCCCTATGTGAGGGCGAACGACGATAGCGTTAGATTCACCTGTTAGATTCACCTGTCGTCACCTGTTAGACGACGATAGCGAGCACGAAGAAGCCTTCGCAGACTTCGTGTGTGAGGCATGTGCCGGCGCTGTGCCTGCTTAGTGTCAGTTGCTTGTTAGTTAGCCTTGCTTGGTATTTGTGTGTCAGTGTGTCCTTTGAGCAGTGCTGCTCGGTTGTCTGCGCAAATCGTTCACCGCAGACGGTGACGCCTGCACCGATCGTTGCCGCCGTGTTCGCGCGCGGAGACGGATAGTCGAGCCAAGAGGCTTTGCGGGGCATTGCTTTAACATATGATACAGTCAAGCTCTCCCCCGGTGTCCAGAGGCGTTGCGGGGCATCGCTTGAACGTATGATGTGGTCAAGCCCTCCCCGGTGTCCAGAGGCTTTGCAGGGAATTGCTTGAACGTATGATCTAGTCAAGCCCTCTTGACGTTTGTCTGTGTTAAATGGCAATAATTCAAGATACTCATTCGCACCAATGGCTGTGCTGAACCACGCTTAGCTCCGTACGTGTTCGAGAACTTGTTCGAGTACTCGGTAGCGCTAGTGCGCGATTACCACGCGACACGTATTTTTACGCCGTCGTGAAACATTAATACAAGAATACCTTAGGATATACCTGCTGGTTGGTCATTTGTTTTACGACACGTCGACCGTTGAGTTATATAGCGTCGCCAATCCCTCACGCCGATTTGTCGCGGGCGAAGAGTAGTGACAAGTGGGACTCGAACCCACACTCTTTCGATTGTGAGACGAGCATCTAACCCCTAGACCACTCGTCCCCAGATATACCTGCTCATGAACTGGATTCTATGTGGAAGAATTGTGATGGGGCAGCTAGGTCCATTAGCGATGCGGG
>JAOTOM010001120.1:0-58749 GCA_034440615.1 Ashinkailepas kermadecensis
CAAGAGCTCACCGATGCGATTTCCAAGACGACCCAGCAGGACAACGACATCAGGCCGGGCGGCGGCCTGCCAGACTTCCGCCTGAGCACCCGCCAGGTGCGCTCCCGCGATGACCAAGGCGGGCCGCAGTCTGGGCAGCGGCGTCACCGGGAACGTCTCCACCTCGGTGGCCGAGGACCCGGTACGTGTGCCAGCCCCGTCGTCGTTTGCCCAGGGACATGGTTGGTGTGTCGTCTTCCTTCGTACCCTGCGGTCGCTTACCGGGGGACGTGATCCGTGTGCTCCGTCACGTCAGTCACCTGCCTGCGGACACCGATGGTGACTAACCCTCCTTCGCCCTGCGGTCGCCGACGGTGGCGCACAGCAGTTGCCTTTTTCCTTTCCCCGTCGTTGCTTGCAGAAGGACATGTGCTGATCGAGGGACAGGAAACGAGCCATCTCTCAGGTGATCGACCAGCCGTCGATCCCTAAGGGTCTATGGCTGAGTTTCACGCCCGCTCCATGAGCCACCTGCCGAGGAAGGCTGCACGCTCCTCTCCGTCCAGTTCCGGCCAGGGCTGACTGTGCGTGCGGTGCACGCCCTCTTCCGCTGCCTCAGGCTAATGGCAGACTCTCTCGCAGGATTCCGAAAAAATGTCTCCAGCGACAGCGAAACGTCCGTGGTCATCACTACGCAGGAGAATGTCGAGGAGGTCAAGAATTCTACCACGTTGAAGGTCGTGGTCAGCGGATGAAACGGCTCGCCACACGTCACAATAGTCCGACGTCATTTACGGTCCGTATCGGTCAAAATGCAACCAAGGGTCTCCTCTGTCCGTCGCGGCTCGCCGACGACCAATGGCAGCGGCAGTATGAATCAGTTCAGCCGTAATTGGTATTTGCTAGGCACACATTCTTCCGGCCGTTTTGGTCCTTTCACCAGTTCCGGAGTCTACACGTGGGAGGCAACCGTCGTGAATGTCGGTAAGCAATATATGGTTGCTTCCGCGTTTACGTGATGATTGCTTTTGCGTGGCGGTTCCGCATTTACACGTCGGTGACCTTGGTGATGGCAGTTCAATGTCGACGGCGGTGGTTCATGGTTGACGGTTGACGACTCAGTGTTGACGGTTGACGCGACTGACCGGCACAGGACGTTGGTGAACCACCAATGATCGTGGACGCGTGTAAACACTCCAGATCAAGCATGACTCTCCGGCAGTCGGTTGCTGACTCAGAGATGACGCGCGCCATTTATTGCGTCGACGACTCAGTTTATTGTTAGTAATCGCCGTCGACATTAGCTGCATATAACCGGATCGATGAAAGGTATTGTTTTCCAGAAGGTCGTGCTATTTACAATCTCAATAAATCACGTGCGGATATATTACTGGTGACAAAATCGCAAAGATATACAGAGATCCGACTGGAGAGACGAGAGCGACAACTTTAGTATACATATACCTTCAAGCTTGTCGGTAAGCACATCAGGATATGCCTATTCCGCCATGGTGACCGCGTTCCTCGACACAGTCAGGTACTCCAGTTGCCGGGGAAAACTTCCGAAAAATTGTGTTACCAGACATATAACTTACTGCATTTCCTGATCACGTGTTAATTGTTCATATATGAATAGAGTGCAACAACTAAGTGGAAGTGGTTGGTTGGTTATTGGTTTTACGACACGTCGACCGTTGAGTCATGTAGCGTCGCCAATCTCTCACGCCGATTGGTCGCGGGCGAAGAGTAGCGACAGGTGAGACTCGAACCCACAACCTTTCGACTGTGAGACGAGCATCTTACCCCTAGACCACTCGTCCCCACTAAGCGGAAGTGCCGACAATTGTTTGGTAGGACATGCAATCTTCCAGATCTTGATGATGGTTCTCCATGCACTCAATGCGCGATGGTTCTCCATGCACGTGTTTTCCTGTACACAAAATGAGCAAACTACACACCGAAATAGTCCGATGCGAGGTCGTTCTGGTCAGGTCCGGTGTGACCAGCAATAGTATCCGATATATGATGGGGCACGCGGTATCGGTAAAGTATCCACAGTGAACCCATGAACGAATGCCTAGTGTCTCAGATACGTGTACGCGGCATCTGCCGCCAGGAAGGGGACCGCCACTTGTCTGAAAGCGAAACATTTGCATGAAAAGCTAAGCTTTAGGTAAATTCCTCCGGAAAATGTATCGTGGAAAGTGTCTGCCAAATCCTCACGAGGAAATTTTCACGGGGTTTCTCGGAAGTTCAATCTCTTGGAAATATTCTGAGAAGCTTCCAGAAACGTCTGTTAGAACGCATTATCATGTAGAATGTCTTTTTTTGCGATTTCTCATTTGTAGTTTTTGCTTCAATTTCTGAAAGGTTTCCGTTTGAAATTTGCACTTAACCAGTCTTTCAGGTCCTTCCGGTCAGACCCTCACACCCCGTCTTAGGGGGGGTCATTAAAGACCCCCGCCAAACTTTCAAACTAAACGTTGCACGAAAACGAGCGGGGTACCATCGGAAAGCCTTGGACGAAGCGGTCAGAAAATGGTGTTACCTTTCAGTTTTGGATAATTTTGAAAAAAATGGCAGTTTTTTAAAAGAAAAAAGCACATAACTGCATATTTGGGTAGTCAAATTTAAAACGCTAAATTGGTGTTAGAAGACCATGCATATTACACAACTACGAAAATTGGCCCCAAATGGACCAAAATTAGCCATGACCTTACTGGTTACCGACTGTCAAGTCACTGACTGACCTAAAAAAAAACCGAGATACGCGTTTTGGACGCACTGCCCATTGCACTCACGTAGCAAGTTTCATTTCAATATCTCACATTTTTGGAGGTGGTCCTCTTTAACCTAAGCTAGGACAATGACCTTGCATGACCAGCGGTTAAAATTGTAACGTCAAACTAAAAATGATGAAAAGGGTGCTTTAAAACGTTTTGGCGCTGTGTTCCGTCGTTTTTTCCGCTTTCGCACAAATATCTTAGGAGTAAAATGACCCCTCCCCGAGACGGGCGGATTAAAGTTCTACTAACAATATATGGAATATCCGTTTGGTAGCTCCTTAAAGATGTCTTGCCAACATTTCCGACAGGAAGTGTCTTCCGAATCTTCTGGAGTGTGCATCCCCTTACTCCCAGAAAGTGAGGTGAAGCCGTTTCCCTTCCAAGCCGATGCATAAGTACCAGCCACACGACCAAGGGCGCCAGTCGTCCCACAGACGGCTACTCCGGGAACCAAAATCGCCTCAACATCCGGCTGTTCCGCACTGACACAAAACTCCGGCCTGTGTGTATTTTACACAGTTCATTGGATAGCAGCGTTGACGCGATCAATCCACATCAGACTAACGAACAAAATGAGCAGGTGAACAGCAGGCGCGCGGCATCGACATTAGGTCACGCCGACTTTCCTGTCAAAAGCAGCGCCATATTTAATCCACCGTTCGACCAATTAAAGCGTTCGTTATCGGCAAGAAAGAAGGGCATACGGCTGTCACCTGCGCCTTCATTCTTTGCCGGAGTCGTCATCAGAACTGCAGCTTCCCGTCAACAAACCGAGACAGCGACCGAGATCGACGTGCGTAAGCAGCGCCGTCCACGCACTGCTCACCGCTCAATAATTCAATCGCGACGTGACGTAACTACGCATGTCACCTATGACGCCAAACACCGTCGACGCCTCCTTTGCAACAAGGTCAGGGAACAGGGAGTCATGACCCCATTGCTGGTCATCTGAGGTCAGTTCACAGTCAAAAGATGGCTGCCTTAGCACAGTTTCTTGCTGGCCTAAGGTCAGGTCACGGCGCTGTAGTGCGTGCCAGGTAGAGCTGGTGCAGTCTGGAGAATGTGGGCAGCAGCACAGGCGGGATGTAGGGCAGCAGCGGCTGGCCGTACCACGGCGCCAGCAGTGTCAGCGGCGGCGGCGGGCCCGGGGCCGGGACCGAGGCGCCGGCGCCGGCTCCGGCAGCAGTCGGTGTGGGCGGTGTGGGCGGCGACGGCGTCGGCGGCGGCGGCGACGGTGCGCGCAGTCGTCCGTCTCCGGCGGCCACGCACTCCTCATTGGCTGCCAACGATGAGGTCACGGCGTTCGGGTCACCAACAGAGAACGGCGGTCTGACGAGGGACTGCCGTTCCCGCCCTGCCACCGGGAGTGGGGCATTCAAGTCACCAGGGCGAACACAGCGGTCAAATATGTCACGTACCAGAACCAAACGAACACTGGTTCCATACATCTCTCTATTTCTAGCTCTATCTCCCTCTCCCTCTCCCTTTCTCTATCTCTATCTCTATCTCTATCTCTATCTCTATCTCTATCTCTATCTCTATCTCTATCTCTATCTCTATCTCTATCTCTATCTCTATCTCTATCTCTATCTCTATCTCTATCTCTATCTCTATCTCTATCTCTATCTCTATCTCTATCTCTATCTCTATCTCTATCTCTATCTCTATCTCTATCTCTATCTCTATCGCTATCGCTATCGCTATCGCTATCGCTATCGCTATCTCTATCTCTATCGCTATCGCTATCGCTATCGCTATCGCTATCGCTATCGCTATCGCTATCTCTATCTCTATCTCTATCTCTAAGCACGAGACGACAGGATAATAGGACACCAGTACGAAGCGAGATCTGATGTCTGGTACCCGGGAGTCCATATTATCACCGTGCATCGGTTGTGACAACTTGTGCCACCTGCACCGCCTGGAGGTGTGCAGATAGATGACCACACCCGAGCTGTCTGGAGGCGCACAGTTGACCTCACCTCGGGTCATGAGTCGGACAGCCGCCTCCTGCTGGCTGGAGCTCTCCCTGATGACCGAGTGCAGGATGTGCAGCGCCTCCTCCGGCATATGCAGCAGCTGTTGCAGCCAGTGGCCGGACCCGGCGGCCGGAGCTGCCAGCCAGCCGCCGCCAGGTGGCAGGTCGGGCGTTGCCGTGGTTGAGGTGGCGCTGCTGGGCGCCGGACCTGTCGGGAACGAACGGGAACGAACGGGAACGAACGGGAACGAACGGGAACGAACAGATCAGAGCTGGGGCAGAGACGAATCCAAAATGCGACGGGGAAACCACCCACGCCTCAGACTGCCGGGGATGACTAGTGCCACGTAGTCAACAGTGGACTTTCACCTGCCAGCATCTTTTGGTGTCACTGGACGCCGAATGTGCTCAGTCGATGGGCGACAGGATGCCCATCGACAATGATGGGATGATCAAAGGTCGACGGGGCATCGTAATACCTGTCTGCAGCCACTTACCAGGGTATCCTCCTTTGGTCCAGGACGCCACCGGACCTTCCATGGTACCCCCAGCAGCTCTTCGGACACCCCTAGATGCATTCTCTGGCGCCTTTCCTTTCACCTCTCTGAAGTTGTCAGTGGGTTTGCACTCCTGTGGGGCTATCAGAGGGACCCTTAGGCACTTTCGGGATGCCTTCCCGTGTATCCCCCTGTGGTTGGCAGCACGACCAGCAGGCGCTTCCAGGGCGCTCCGCGGGACTGTCACATGTGGGATTTATGAATTCATACCATATGTAGGCTTAACTTAAACTTAAATGTGTTGTAACTAAGACCGGCCCATACGTTTTTCAGGTGTAGGTTCTAGAAGACGAACCCAACCAATAACGACGTTGTCGAGGTACCGTTCACGTCTTATTGGTGACATCTGAGGCCAAACCGGGTGTGACAGAGGGACCCCGTGACACCCCTCTGAGGTCAGGCCGTGTGTGACAGATGGACACCGAGACACTGGTCCGAGATCAGGCGGTAGGTGACAGAGGGACCCCGTGACACCCCTCTGAGGTCAGGCCGTGTGTGACAGAGGAACACCGTGTCGCTCCTCTGAGGCCAGACCGGGTGTGACAGAGGGACACCGTGTCGCTCCTCTGAGGCCAGACCGGGTGTGACAGAGGGACACCGTGTCGCTCCTCTGAGGCCAGACCGGGTGTGACAGAGGGACATCGTGTCGCTCCTCTGAGGCCAGACCGGGTGTGACAGAGGGACACCGTGTCGCTCCTCTGAGGCCAGACCGGGTGTGACAGAGGGACACCGTGTCGCTCCTCTGAGGCCAGACCGGGTGTGACAGAGGGACACCGTGTCGCCCCTCTGAGGCCAGACCGGGTGTGACAGAGGGACACCGTGTCGCTCCTCTGAGGCCAGACCGGGTGTGACAGAGGGACACCGTGTCGCCCCTCTGAGGCCAGACCGGGTGTGACAGAGGGACACCGTGTCGCTCCTCTGAGGGACACCGTGTCGCTCCTCTGAGGCCAGACCGGGTGTGACAGAGGGACACCGTGTCGCTCCTCTGAGGCCAGACCGGGTGTGACAGCGGGACACCGTGTCGCTCCTCTGAGGCCAGACCGGGTGTGACAAAGGGACACCGTGTCGCTCCTCTGAGGCCAGACCGGGTGTGACAGAGGGACACCGTGTCGCCCCTCTGAGGCCAGACCGGGTGTGACAGAGGGACACCGTGACACCTGTCCCAGGTCAGGCGTTAGGTGACAGGGGGACACCGTGTCACCCGTGCGAGGTCAGGCCGCCAACTTTCATGACCGTGTCAGTGATGTATACAATGCAACAGCTGAATGCGGCCGTTCAACCCATGACGGCGCCATTTTTCAGCAGCGGCGACAAAGTTGGCGGATTACTGCAGGCCACGTGCTGGTGATACAGCAGCGCCACAACGTAACACTGCTGGGGGCGGCACGTGACTACCACTGGCACCTCCCACACAACTGCAGGCCACGTGCTGGTGACACAGGGGCGCCACACTGTGACGCTGCTGGGGGCGGCACGTGACCACCACTGGCACCTCCCACACAACTGCAGGCCACGTACTGGTGATACAGCGGCGCTACACTGTGACGCTGCTGGGGACGGCACGTGACCACCACTGGCACCTCCCACACAACTGCAGGCCACGTGCTGGTGATACAGCGGCGCCACACTGTGGTACTGCTGGGGGCGGCACGTGACCACCACTGGCACCTCCCACACAACTGCAGGCCACGTGCTGGTGACACAGGGGCACCACAATGTAACACTGCTGGGGGACGGCACGTGACCACCACTGGCACCTCTCCCACACAACTGGTAGCTGCCCGGGACGGTCTCGTGATGCATTGTGGGTGATACCGGGACCAGGATATGTTCTGATAACGCCGGCAGAAGCGACGTCTGATGAAGGGTTAGTGAGCCTGGTGCGGCGCATACACTCGTACTGTACGTAAGTGGCGAAATCATTGTCCATAAGCACGCACAGTTGCCGGTCAACAAGCGAGCGAGCAGTATGTAAATTGCACAACAGAATGAGATGCATGGATACAATGATATGCATGCAGTCGGAGACAAACGTTGTGGAACGGCCATTGGGAAAAGCAAACGACCCAGGAGGCGTCCACTTGCACTTCCACGACTGCCCGTGAGATGTTGCATGCAAACAGCTTACGCTCCATCGGGAGAACATTATAGAGCATCACATTCAGCGACAGAGGCACCGCTCAGGAGCTGGCTGCCCCCCCCATCAGTTATCTCGAATGAACTCAGAATCACACAGATATAAAAATAGCACAGCAACTTCTTGTCAGGCACAATAAGCCTGCTCCAAATGAGACATTGTGGAGGTTGCTGGGTATGCCCATACGTCGAAAACTGTCACTTCTAACCCTTAGTTGGCACTTGGCCATATCTGTATCAGGGATGATATTTTATGGTCGAATTCGTTTTGGATTGCTTCCGTTAACATATTAAATACTTCTGGAATAATGCGACCAAACCCGTGTGCAAAATGTAACTCAAAACCGAAGTGCTTACGTATATATTCGCTTCACATTCGCACCTTTGGTAGGGATGATCGAAAGAAGCCGGACTTGAATGCATATTAAATAAGTGTATAAATTAAATATATTATGGATTAACCTCGCCGTTACACAGGACAAACTCCATTCAGGAGGACTATTCCCCTTGATATGTACCAAGTCCCCAATGACTTGATGCTTGGTTATATATTTTGAAACGAGAGGAAGAAATCAAAGGAATGAGAATGTGTTACCCCAATTGTATGTGAACAACTTTTTTTTGTCCGCAAGATTGTGGGCAAGAGCATGTTTTCGAAACGCTGCGGGGAAGCGTGAAGTAACCGCTGGCGTAACCTTGGACGTGATACTAATGCGCCTGAGCACCATTCGAACACTACCGCAGCGGGTTTACGGTGGATTCGTGCGCCTGATCTCGCGTGCCTGGCAACAAGATGGAGTGAGCAGACCTGGCCTAATGATAAGTATAATTATAGGCGACAAGTAATCGCAATATTGGCAACAATCTCAATAACCAAATCTTTCCTATTGATGATGCTGTTAAAATCAGAAGAGTTAATCGTACAAATACCGGCAACTATTGATCAGCTTACTGGTCTCTGTGGGTATTCCATTCACCTCTACGAGCTCGAAGAAGCTGCGATCTAGGGGGGGGGGGAAATTACCGCTGTAACGCAGCTACTGCGACAGGTTAAAAAAGCGGTCGATGGCTCCAGATGTCAAGGTCAGTTCGGTGGGGCTGGAATGATAAAGGAGTTTATGTAATGTTAATTAAGAATAGTAATTAAGAATAGGTTCCGGGACGATTAATAATTCTGGAAATTGATACGGCTTACTTTACAATCATTACTTGGCCTTACTTCACTTTCGCTGGAGAAAGCATCCAGGTGAATTTATAGGTAGGTACCTAGGTAAGTAAAGTCTTCCTACCTATTCGGGTGGAAACTGTGCAAGCATGCAGGTGAGCATGCCCTTACCCTCAGACTTTTCGCTCCAATTGTGAATGTTAATTACTGAGCAGGCCCGCCTATTTTATTAGTTAGGTACAAGGTTCGTACCTGCCTACCTGCCTACCTAGGTAGGTCATGCATGTAGGCATAAAGAGTAGGTTTGATGAATCACACCAAGAGCTGAATGCATGAAAACATATGGCACACGTCTCATACGTAAAGCTGTACCACAAAATGTTCCACGAATAAGGTGTTTTTATCGTTGAATGCAATCTCACTCAACCTAACTACTGCTACCCCCACTCTCTCAGGGGCACGTTTAAAAATGCACGGTTTTGTTTGAAAAAGTGCAACATGTCTACTCATATATTACTGAATGCACGTGTCCACATATGGGATCTCCATCGAACTATGTCAACTTTATATCAATCATGAGCTCAAATGGAAAACACCAGAAAGCAACCTTTATATATGCATGATATTATATTTGTTTGCAGTAATTGTTTGGTATGGTGTTGATGCTGAATAAATGTGATGGTGTTGGGAACTATCTGATATTAATTATCATTGGTAGTAAACTTGTAGTTTTTATGAATAATTTTGTTTAATTTGTATATATCGTATGATTTGCAACTGATAGAAACAATAATCGAAGAGAGACAGAATGGTAAATCAGGCCCGGCCCAGGTCCGCTCATCTTTGTAAACTGAGGGCTCCGCCCCTACCCACATCCAGGTTCAGTCCTAAGCTCGTAGGGCCTGCCGAAACAAATTCGAATTATAATTTCGACTACATGACCCCCATAAATGTTGCGTTTCTCCCCGGTTTTTAGCAGTTGCCAGATCTCGAAGCTGGTCAAGATCACAAGAGCCTTCCATTCACCATCGACCTCACATAGAGTCGGCGCGATGCAGTGACGAAGTGGGCCAGGGGTGAAAGTCAATCACTTGGCTGTGTGCCTGCACCTCCGGCTTCATTCTCCGCCAAAATGCTTCGAGGGCGACCCTCATCTTCCCTTCCGTTGGGTTTGAACAGGCAACGTAGACAGGTGAAAGCCTGCCGACATCAGCCGCCTGTACGTCGCGGCGTGTGTGGTCGTTCTCTATCTGCCGACACGCTGTTTGCGGGGCGAGGATGGCCGAGTGGTTAAGGTGTTGAGCTCTGTGTACAGAATGCCCCGGGTTCAGCACTCGCACCATTCGGGACGCTTCCCAATCCTGCGCCCCACCGGCGAAACAGTGTGGGCGGCGCCATTAGCCGTGATTGCGCCTAAAGTGCGTGGAGAACCACCAAACAAACAAACAAACAAACAAACAAACAAACAAACAAACAAACAAACAAACACACGACGCGCTGATTTGCTTACTGCGTCTGGCTGTGCCGGCGGGCGGAGGGCTGGTGTCCGGCTGGCCGTCTGGTGGCAGCACCGGCGGAAACGCGGTCGGGTGACCTCTGACCTCCTCGTGCTCCTGGGCGCGTCGCAGCGCCACCTGGCGCGCCATCACTCGCTGACGAGCTTTGACCAGCGCGCACTTGTCGCACAGACACTCCTGTGGAGCCGAGGACGGCGGTCACCAGCAGACCCGCCGGGCTGTCTGTCGGTCAGTGAAAACTACTGGGGACGTATCACTATTAATATTAACTGAAGAAAAGAAAATGAGGTTCGACCAGGGTGTTAGAAGATTTAACCTCGCTTCCCGGGGAAAAGTCGGTTGCGCGGAGAGAAATGCGCTCTGAAATGTTCGGACTGAACTTTCGGGTGGGGCACAATTTAGCGTGAGGATAATTCCGCATTTGCTGCGCGCCGCAGCATGTCGGACACGGGGAAAGGACCGGCTCAGTGCCAGCGACGAGTGTCGTGCGGAAACTCCGTCCATGATTTGGGTCTCAACTCAGCGCGGCACGCATGTTAAATTAAATATCTGGAATCCATGGCAAACTGCTCCTGAGCAGTTCGCTCAGGGGCAGCTCAGGACTGTCTTAACAAGCGAATTAATGATGGCGAGTGTACGCACTTCATTCAAACGACAAAAGCAGAACGAAGCAGAAGGCGCACACTGACTGTCGAACACTACACCGACATGGCGACCCGAAGGTAGCGATCTGCACTAATGTGGCGGGTTAACTTCAGTAGCTCTATAGCAATCCTTGCAGCCTTACTCCACATAGTTGTTATTAGCGTACTGTTGAACTGTAATTTATGAGTAGTCATAAATTAAAACACTGAAACAACCACCTGGTCCTGGCTCTGTGGATACATATTGAGCACCCAAGTATTGGGCCTGCCACGCACCTGAAATAGCCGGTGGCTCGAATGTTGCAAGCCGTAGTGCTTGCGAACTACGTATACACAGTATACACAGTATACACCGGAGACACAGGAGACACAGGAGACACAGGAGACACAGGTGACACAGGTGACACAGGTAGCATAAGCGCGGTCCTTGTATCCACAGGAGACACAAGGTGACACAGGTAGCACAAATGCGGACCTTGTATCCACAGGGGACAAGGTGACAGAGGTGACACAGGTGACACAGGTGACACAGGTAGCACGAACTCGGACCTTGTATCCACAAGAGACACAAGGTGGCACAGGCGATACAGGTAGTACAAGCGCCACAAGCGCGGACCTAGCACAAGCGCCACAAGCGCCACAAGCGTGGACCTTGTATCCACATGAGACACAAGGTGACACAGGTGACACAGGTGACACAGGTGACTCAGGTGACTCAGGTGACTCAGGTAACACAAGGCCACAAGTATGGACCTTGTATCCACAGGTGACAGAAGGTGACACACGTGACACAATGTGACACAAGGCGACACAGGTGACACAGGTGACACAGGTGACACAAGCGCCGACCTTATATCCGCAGAAGCGCTTGTGGCCGCGCAGGCTGATCTTGATGCCGTGGTTTCGGCAGCGACTGCACAGTGGAGACCGGGTGATCTTGGACTTGGCGTTCATCTCGGCTGCCGGCCACGACGCTGTCGGTGTGCAATAGACCAGGTCCTGTGAAGGCATGCCAACGAAAGGAAGGATGACAATCGCTTCGCAGAAGACACTTTCATCGCTACCTTTGAATATCGTCCCCATCCGGCGCATCGGATAGAATACTTGCCATGAACTTTTTCGCCAAGGAGCGAAGTCAGAACGAATCTATTTTTCGTCGGATCTATTTTCTGATAAATATTTTCCTCCGTAAATACAAATGCTGATACGAGCTACCCGGCATGAGCCAAGCGTCACGGCTTCAGGCGACCGTCACGGCCTCATATGTAATATTTTCCGTCCGCTGAGTTCAAAGCGTTTTATTGACTCAGTATTGGGTTGCTCTTTAAATTTGTATTGTCATGAATACCCATCGCCTTTATTACATCTGAAGTACCCGGATTATGTAGTTGAGGAGTGTGTGACTGCAATTCCCGCACAGGAGCGGAGGGGACGTGGATCACCGCAGGTGGCACGGCGCGCTGAACTACGCCACCTTCGGTCCCCGCTGCACTACGCCACTTTTAGTCCCCGCTACACTACGACACCTTTAGTTCCCGCCCCACTTCACCACCGTTATCTGCCGACAACTGAATGCCACCCGCTCCTGGGCCCGCAGCACAGGAGCCCCGACAGCTCGGCCCCTGCTGCCAACAACTGAGTGCCACCCGCTCCTGGTCCTGCAGCACAGGAGCCCCGACAGCTCGGCCCTGCTGCCGACGACTGAGTGCCACCCGCTCCTGGACCTGCAGCACAGGAGCCCCGACAGCTCGGCCCCTGCTGCCAACAACTGAGTGCCACCCGCTCCTGGTCCTGCAGTACGAGAGCCCCGACAGCTCGGCCCCTGCTGCCGACAACTGAATGCCACCCGCTCCTGGTCCTGCAGCACAGGAGCCCCGACAGCTCGGCCCCTGCTGCCGACTACTGAGTGCCACCCGCTCCTGGTCCTGCAGCACGAGAGTCCCGACAGCTCGGACCCTGCTGCCGACAACTGAATGCCACCCGCTTCTGGTCCGGGTCCTGCAGCACAGGAGCCCTAACAGCCCGGTCCACTTCCGCTTGCCGATGTCCAGCGCCCTAGTGGCGCCTTACACTGGTAACAAATAAAATGGTCCTTGTGAGGACCATATGTTAAATGGCATGCATATAGCATACTACAAGCAAAGTGATCGGCGTTATAGAACAGTGGGCTGCATATTTAGTGCGGTGATCAGCGGAGTCGTCGCATTCGTGCAATGTTAAATTAATGGTTCTTTGTTAGGTGTGCGATATCGACAAGAGTCGCAAGATGTCGATATTTGCAGTGAAACCGAATCCATTTAAATGTCTGTTGGTGCGCTTCAACTCAATTTTTACCCAATAGCGCACTGATAACGGCACTTCTTTGTAGGAACCAGTAGCGAACAGGGCTTCGCCCGGCGGAAAATATGTCTACACTAACAGTAACTAGCATGGTATAGCAGACATCACAAATAATAGTATTACCTCGAAAAACACTACACCTAAGACGTACGTTTATCGCCATATATAGTAATGAGCATGTGCATGATACTTTATGAACATCATGCTGTTGGAAACGAGACATGAAGACTACTTAACACGCATTTGGAAGCACGATGTTAAAACTTATTTGGGGTAAGGTGTCAATTTATTCAGTAAGTGGCATATTCCGCCCATTTTCACGAAAAATACTGCATTGCCTTCGTGTCATGTCACGTAAAATATTACTGTCATGTGTCGTGCCATGTTTCATGTTTTGACACAAGGCCTCCTCTAAGGAATTTTCACTAGGTGAGATTTAATATGGCGTCACTGGCGGATCTGGCCCACCTGTTCGGGGAGGCCAACTTTCGGTGCAGACCCAGCCCCCCCCCCCCCATTAGTGTAACTAGGGTTTGCTTCATGGAAGGTAGCAAACGGATTTGGAGGGTGCTCAACCTACCACCATTTTTGGTTTAAAGGCACCGGATTTCCACCACAATTTTTCAAAATGGCCCTTTTTATTTATTTAAAATAAAATGATTAGTGACCAACTAATCCATGTCTCCATGTCATATGGATGGGGCACAATCTTATCACAATCGTTTCTGAGTCACCGGATTTTAACCCTAATTCCTCCACCCTGTTAGTTTATTGGTTCGTTCGTTGGTTGGTTGGTTCGGTTGGTTGGTTCGATGGTTTTTCTCTTGGAATCCCTTGATAAGTCACCTCAGGCCGCTGAGGTTATAGCTGTGCAAACCACTTTAAAATGCAGAATTTTCAAATTTCAGGCATTCCAATTCATAACGGCCGGTCTCAACTACGCCAACGTTCGTGCACGTGTACGTCCGCCTTGCGCATTCGGCGTATTCGCCACACTTCGTGCGAGTCTACGGTTTCTGCTAGACCTACTATTTCCTAATTGCTACCACATGATAGTCTTCCGCCATATTTTACGCGATGGAATACTCCGCATGGGGGTTCGCTGGGAAAATTCAGTATATTAAATTCGATGATTAGTTCTCTTCTGTGCACCTTTTCTGGTGGTTAGGAAATGCCGATACCCGATGAGCTTTAATACACTTCATCTCTTTGGTTAAATATGCTCCCAGGTTGGCTACCGAACCGAGGCCCAGGCTCGGTGTTCTTTTTTGGGATCCGTTGCGTTTTTCTTCGGCTACGGATGTTTTAGGGCTCCAGCCAATTTTTGTTAGGGGCCAGGCACATTTTTTAAGACCCCGGCTCTTGTTAGGGTGTTGTTGCTTTTTGTGCACCGATGAATTTTGGTAGGTACCGGCGCGTTTTTGAACACCCCGATATGTTTATTTAGTGCCCGGCCTTTTTGTTCTTTTTAGGTCTACGTCGCTTTTTGCGAGCCCAGCCTGTTTTTGAAGCCCTCATGCGGTCTCATGGCCCCGGTGTGCTTTGAGGGCCTGCGGTGTTTTTTTTTCAGAGCTCCCGGCGTGTTTATTTAGGGATGCAACGCGTATTTGAAGACCCTGCGAGAGTCCTGTTTTTTGTGAGACGCGGTGCGCTTTGAGGGTCCGGTGCCTTTTCGGCCTACCGTTGTGCTCTTAGGATCCTACTGTGTTTATTTGGGGCTCCTGATACACATTTGTGGGACCTCAGCACGACTTTGGGGGTTCCGTAGGGACTTTTCGGGCCCCGGCGCGTGGTTCTGGGGCCAGTTTTGCGCTCCGCGCAATTTTTGGGGACATCTGTTTTTTTTAATGCCCGAATCTCGGCCTGAAGTTTTGGACCATTGGCGCCATATTTTTGTGTCCCGTCGTAATTTTTCAAGCTCCAGTGCGGTTTTTTTCGAGCCGTGCGCGATTTTTCAGAGCATCTGGTGCTATGTTTGGGGATCCAGAGCGATTTTCTTGGCTGATATATTTATTTTGGCATCACTCCTGATTTTTGAGGGCTCCGGCTTGATCTTTGTCGGGTCCAGATAGGACTTTTGGGGCCACGCTGTGCTTATTTGGGCCCTTGACGCCACATTTTGGGAGCCCCGACGGGACTTTGATGCCATGATACAATTTTTTTTTAAACTACCGACCGGAATTTTGGGTCCCGAACGCGATAATTTGGGGGACCTCCGGGAGTTCGCGGGGCGTGTTGTACTTAACTGGGGCCCCTAACGCGATTTTGGCCGGCCCCGGTGCAAATTTTCCGTACCCGGCGTGAGTTTACTGGGACCCGCTTTGTTTATTCGGAGACCCTCCGTGAATTCAGAGGGCCCGATGCGAATTTATGGAGCCCCAGCGCGATTTTTTGGGACCCCGGCACGATTCTTGGGAGACCATCCCACTCAGGATGGAGGGGGCATCATCACCCCCCCCCCCCCTTTGGTATGCCACTGCAGCTGATCATCGATAATTTTGCTCAGCCGATGACACCCTTCAGAGCAGAAATACCCTTCGGATAATCTTCTTTTGGGACCTAGTCTTAATTTTCCGTTGCTCGTGTCGATTCGATGGAGTCAGTGTGATTTTGTTTTGGGGGGTAGAGTTCTATTTTTCAAAGCCCCTGTGTGATATTTTTGGGCCCGGTACGATTCTTCGTGCTCCCGGTGCGATTTTTTTTCGTGGCTTGGCAAGTTTCTTTTCCGGGACCCAACGGTTTTTTTGGGGTCATTGACGCGACTTGTGGGGGTCGCAGAGTTTATTCCGAGTAAGAATGGATTTTTGTGGGACAGCTGCGACTTGTCGGGTCCCTGCGCGACCTTTCGGGCCCAAAGTGTGATTTTCAAGGTCTGCGACGCAGCTTTTTCGGGTCTCTTCTTTGGGCCCGGCGTCATTTGTTTGGATTCCCAGTGCGAGGTTTAGCGGCCTCGACACGTTTGTTTTGGGACCCAATACATTTTGTGGGCTTTTGGCGCGATTGTGGGACTCACATAATTATTTTTCATGTTCGGATTGTTTTTTATTTGCCCCAGCTTCATTTGTTTTGGGTCCCGATGATATTTTCGGGCCCGGTGCGCCCTATGTAGCCCCTTGTGTGATTTTCAATGGCCCAGGCGCGAACTTTTGAGGCCACCAGCGTGATTTTCAGGGGGTCCGGCCCAACTTTTGGGGGTTAAGCGCGAATTTTATGGCCCCCGGTAAGGTCTTTTGGGCCCCAGCGTGATTTCCAGGGGCCCAGACAGTCTTTTTGGCCTATCAGTGTCATTTTCAAGAGCCCCGGCGAGACTTCCTGGGCCCCAGCGTGATTCGCAGGGGCCACGGTCCAACCTTTTGGTGCCCACAACGTGGTTTCAAGGGGCTCCGGCCCGACCTTTTGAGGTCCACAGCGTGACTTTTATTGGCCCCAGCACGACTTTTCGGGCCCCAACGAGATTTTCATAGGCCCAGCCAGACTTTTCGGCTCTGAGCGCTACTTCGGGGGCGCCGGCCTGACCTTTTGAGGCCCCCAGTGATTTTCAGATTCCCCTGCGCGACTTTTTGAGTGTCCCGGTCACACATTTTGGAGCCCATAGCATCATTCCTTGAGGTCATTGAACGATTATTGTGGCCGCCATGCGATTTTTCAGGGACCTCAGTGAGATTTTTCGGCCCCCGGTGACATTTACAGGGTCCCCTGCACTTTTGGTGTCCTAAATGTGTTTTCCGGTGTTAATTTTTGGGGCCCCAGCGGGATTTTTAGGGGGTCAGACGCAATTTTTTCCGAGCCACGGTGCGGTTCTTGAGGGCCCCACAACCTCTCAGGTGGGGGGTGGGGGGCAACTGCCCCTTTTCCCGGGGAAAGGGGGTAGTATCGCATGGGGAGGAAAACCGATCAACATTCCACTACGTTATACACTTTGTCTCTTTTACAAAGGCATCTAGCTTCGTCTGTCTCTTCATTTTAGCAACATCGAGGAAAAGACCACAACTGAATATCTAGTTCTCACCACTCATGTCATACGGCCTGGCTCGCCTCGCCACGCTTTTCTGTGGTGTGCGTAAATGTCTAGAAGATCATGTTTTTGTAATACCACCGTGAATAGACCCAATTGCTGGCTTTGTAGCATGCATTTTTAACAGAAGCATTTCACATTTGAGCCATCTTCGTTGCTTTGACCTCAGTATAAGTGCAGCCACTTACTACCATTTTTCTTCTTGATAAAAATGCATTGTTCCAAGGAAAAAAATCACTTCCGCTACCGGAACTATGCGAATGTTTGGGTTGCTTCCTCCATTGAATCTCCCTTTGACTAGGTGGGATTTTCACTGCACTAGGTGGGATTTCACGGCACTAGGCGGGACGCATCCCATCTAGTTAACATATTAGAGGAGGCCCTGATGTGACATGTCATGTGTCGTGACGTGTGATGTCACATGTCATGTCGTAAGTCATGGCATGTGTCACGTCCTACGGTATGCCATGAATCATGTCACATGCCATGTCATGTCACACATCATGTCATGTCACATATCATGTCATGTCAAATATGTCACATATCATATCATGTATGTGTACCACCACATGACATGTCGCATGACACGTCACATGACATGTCACATCACATGTCACATGACGTCACGTCACATGTCATGTCACGTCACATGTCATGTCATGTCACATCACATGTCATGTCATGTCACATCACACACCACATGTCATGTCACATGTCATATCTCAATCACATGACATGTCATGCCAGACATGACATGTCATGTCATGAATCATGTCATATGGCATGCCATGAGTCATGCCATATGTGATGCCAGTGTCATGACTCAGCGATTTCTGGTGCGCACCTGCTTCCGGGTACGACGGCTGTCAGCAGTGCAAGAAACAATACTCGCCCGTTTGGCTGCCGGGCGGCGCGGTGTAATAGGCCCTTTTTGAGATGTTAATCTCGTAAAAGCGTCATCCCATCACAGCCGGGCATCGGACGGCGGCGCTTCGGCGGCGCACATAACCCAGCCGTATAACGCGGCGAAGGCTCTGCCATCCTGATTAAATCCCTTCCTTCATCTTCAATTCAGTTTATGCCGCAATTTTATCACACGGCGCGACTCCGTAAAACGGCACGTGCCCGTCTGCAGCGCGGGCGCCGGCGACGTGGCGAAATGCGCCGTGACAGAGGAGCGCCGCCGCGCCCTGAGGGTCGTGTTACACGGCGCCGGCGGCGATTTCTCCGCCGTCTGACCGCGCACCGTATGATTTCAAATCGGTCCCGGGGCGGTGCTGGGGCGCCATCTGCGCGCGGCGCCGTCAGATTTACCGGCCAACTTGACTCGTTCCGGCCGGCCGAACGACGCGGCCGCGCCGGCCAACGGCGAATCTGTATTCAAATAGTAGTTCAATACTACAGCCGGCAGCCGGGTGGCTTCAATAAGGCCGCCGGCCGGCAGGTGATAACGCGACGTCACCATGTCAAAGGTCGCCGGGCGCGCGCCCGCCGCCACCGCCGGGCGCCCCGGGGCGTGGCGAGAGCCGCGGGGCGTGGCGAGAGCCGTCCAACTCGGCCCAGGAGGCGGTAGGTGTGACGCCCGCCGCCGCCGCCACCGCCGGGCGCCCCGGGGCGTGGCGAGAGCCGTCCAACTCGGCCCAGGAGGCGGTAGGTGTGACGCCCGCCGCGTGGCGAGAACGTCAGGTCAGAGCAGGCAGATAGGAATGTTATGGCTCCCACAGCGTGTGGCCATCAGTTAAAAAGGAATTAAGAATGGAATTGCGATCAGCGGCTGCGTAAAGCCGGCCAAAGTCAGAACACAACCCTCCTCTTGTTTGAGACGAAGGTAATCGTAATCGAAATGTTTGTTTCGCCATTTCAGCTGGATATTCTTTAAGGGTGCATCTCAATGACGCAGACAATTCGGAAAGCAATTGCTATGGAAAATTCCTTTGATATAAGTATACGTGGAGAAACGTTAGAGAAATGTCGGCAACTTTGAAATGGATGGCTCGGCAGGGGCAGATGTAGGAACATCGAACCGGCCACTTTTGTTCTGGAGGGGCACCATTTCTCCGGAGGGGCACCTTTTCTACTATGAAGGGTCATTGGCTGAAAAAAATAACTCTGAGCGGGGAGGGGGCGCACTCGAACGCTCTGGAGGGGCAACACATTTCGATGGGGGAGGGCACATGATCCAGTTGCCCCCTCCCCGCAACGGATCTGTCAGTGCGGTTCAGTAAAATTGCAACATGTTGGAGTAGAAAATTCGCTCTCGCGTCGGAAGGGGGAGCCATGGGATCCGGCGCCTTTGTCCAACGTTCTAGCCAGTGCACCGTAGGCAGCTACTGGCCGACGTGGATGAAGAACAAACCAAATGTTTTTCCTTACTGACACGGGAAACAGGGAGGTCGGAACCAGGAATTCTCATCTGAGGGGGGGGTTCCGTTGAAAATGTATTTCAGCAGAGGAGGAAATGCACTTTAGCATATTGAATCCCGAAGAAGGGAAGCGCCTTCTGCTCTTCTCTCTTCTGCTCTCTTGCTCTCTCTCTCTCTTGCTCTCTCTCTCTCTTGCTCTCTCTTTTCTCTCTCTTCTTCTCTCTTCTCTCTTTCTCTTGCTCTTGCTCTCTTGCTCTTTGCCTCTTGCTCTCTTGTCTCTTGCTCTCTTGCTCTCTTCTTGCTCTCTTGCTCTCTTGCTCTCTTGCTCTCTTGCTCTCTTGCTCTCTCTCTCTCTCTCTCTCTCTCTCTCTCTCTTTCTTTCTCTCTATATCTATATATATATATATCTATCTCTCTATCTATATCTCTATCTCTCTCTATATAATCAAATTTCCCAAGGAGAGTGCAACAGCCGGCCGGCCTCTGGGCATGCATGGTCCTTCGTTACGACGCGGCATGATGTGCCACCAATTAACGTTCGATATTGATTCGGCCAGCCCACACACAGCTCATCAGGCCAGGCGTCATATGCATTCACCGTCATAATTACAACTGAAACGGCCCCGTGTAAAACCGGACTAATTATTCGCCGCCGCGCGGTGCCGCCCGCGCGGCGAATAACTGTCGCTCCAGTCGGAGTAGTGAACAAGCTGACTGATGGATGGAACGGCGCTGCGGTGGCAACGTCGTTTCTGCTGTATCATGGCTGGTGCTGCCTGATTAACATGGGGATAATGCGGACCCAGGGCCAGCAACACCGACATTCCGTGCATCTCGACTGCGTGTGCCGGACAATGGCACAGACGTTCACAGGTGGACGGCGAAGACGCTCCCGACTGTGTCATGCTGGAGTGGAGACGCTCCCGACTGTGTCATGCTGGAGTGGAGACACTCCTAGCTGTATCATGCTGGAGTGGAGACACTCCCAGCTGTATCGTGGCTGGTGCTGCCTGATTAACATGGGGATAATGCGGACTCAGGGCCAGCAACACCGACATTCCGTGCATCTCGGCTGCGTGTGCCGGACAACGGCACAGACGTTCACAGGTGGACGGCGAAGACGCTCCCGACTGTGTCATGCTGGAGTGGAGACGCACCCGACTGTGTCATGCTGGAGTGGAGACACTCCTAGCTGTATCATTCTCGAGTGGCGATGCTCCCGGTTGTATCATACTGGAGTGGTAGCTGAGTGACCAGAAATTAATTGGAGGAAACGACTGAACGCGTTGGTCCTGACTGATCATTTCTCGAGACTAACCAGGAGATTGACATTTGATGCCAATCCTTCTCTGCTTCAATGATATACACAGAGCGGCCTGCAGCTCGGTACCCACCACGAGCCACAGAGCGGCCTCCAACTCGGTACCCACGAGCCACAGAGCGGCCTGCAGCTCGGTACCCACGAGCCACAGAGCGGCCTGCAGCTCGGTACCCACGAGCCACAGAGCGGCCTGCCGAGCCGCCAGAATGACAAGGCGGGTCGGGACAGAGCCCCTGCCGCTTCCGAGACGTCGTCTTGGCCCAGGTGTGCGCTACTTCCCACCGTCCGACCACGAGCCGGCCAAGATCAGCCAGTTGGCACCGAGGAGGGCGTAAATCAGCCGTGCACAATAAGACCAGCCGGCGCCGCCGTGACGGGTACGTGCAACTCGTCGGCGACGGGCAGACTGACAACAGGGGCGGATCTGAGACACACCGTCTGACTCCCAGGCCACGAGGTACGGGGGATTGTCGGCGGGCAGACTGACAACAGGGGCGGATCTGAGACACGCTGTCTGACTCCCAGACCACGAGGTACGGGGGACTGTCGGCGGGCAGGCTGATAACAGGGGCGGATCTGAGACACGCCGTCTGACTCCCAGGCCACAAGGTACGGGGGACTGTCGGCGGGTAGACTGACAACAAACAGAAGACTCACTTGAACTCGTGAGTCATGAGGACTCGTGAGCATGACTCACCTAAACGTCGGCTGGTTATTAGTTTTACGACGCGTTACTTTCGGTCACATAGCATCGCTAATCTTTCACGCGGCCGACCTACGTCACGGGCGAAGAGTAGCAGCGGGTGGGACTCAAATCCGCAAGCTTGCCGCGATATGGGAAACCATCGGGTGGGTATCCGAATCCATTTGGGCCTATGCGTTTCGTCCATGCTCTGCCTCCATCAATAATTTTCAAAAAGCATCGACCAATCGCTGTCCCTTAATCAATGATATATCTTGAGTTCCAAAGTAATACCTACCAAATTGCGATTAACATGGGCAGTCTCTTCAGCATCACATGCCATTCTGAATCCACTACCAGACACATCTGTTAGTAACGTAATTCCGCATTGATAAGCATAACTTAAGCTGCCTACAGGCATCAGTCCCATTCCACGCATCCAAATTCCCATCTACCTATTGCACAACTTATAATTAAGGAATGAGATCATTGGACTTAATAAAATTACATCATACAATAAGAACAACAAACAACATAGGTTCCGTACTTCTAAACCCATTCAATGAGGGACTATCCACTTTGTCATCAGATATCATATTCCATTGATTAACCACCCCTTTATTGAAAACATACTTGCATTTCAACTGTCCTACACCTTATCTTACCCAACCTGAATCGATGACCCGTATGCGATGGACTTTATCTAATACTTTTACTATCATACGCATCTCAATCATATCACCCTTGAACTTCCTATACCTGAGTAAGTGCATATATAATGCCATAAGCCCGTCCCCATATTCTAAGCTGCCTAGTCATCTGATGCAGTGTTAAAATAATGATTTATCGTTAGGTATGAGATGTCGAAACGAGTACAGCAGGATGTCGAAATCGCCATGGAAATAATGATATTACAACATTTGTTAGGTCCTGCAAACTCAGTGTTGGGGAAATTGCGTACATATCACTGTTCCCGCTTTGCGTGTTTTGAGAGGTACCTAATTTGGCGATACTGATATCAACGATAACGATACAAACACACATGCTATAAACTGGCTTTGTATAACCTAGTACATCATAGGAAATCCCTTCACCTGGAATTGCGCTACGGAATTTTCATTTTCACGACCTCCGATTCGTTATGGTGAGCATAAGCATGATACCTGTAAAAGGGATACAATTAAACACGAGGAATGAATGTCTCACAAACACACACCAAGAAGCACGATGTCGATCCTCATTTGGGGAGAATGTCGATTCAGTGTTCAGTAAGTGGTATATTCCACCTGTTTCGCGAATAATTTATCACTGCTCTGATAATCCTAGTAGTTTTTCGCTGCACCCTTCCTAACATACTTATTTTCCTTTCTGAGGAAGTGCTCCATACCTATGGACAATATTCCAAGTAGAGTCACCCATAAGCAAAGTACAATTTATTTCATAGCAGAGCTCGTCCTAACGCATAACTTAGCACACCCTTAATTTAAGCCGTAACTTTTAGTAATTGGATGGTGCTGGCATCAAGCTTTTCTTGGCTTTGTAGATTATTTATATAGCAATGATACATGGCCATGGGTGTACAAAGCTATTGGCTCATTCAATGTGTAGGTATTTCACTTACATTTACTGTGCATGATGGAGGTGGAGTTCTGGGAACAAACTACATTGATTGGTGTACATGAGGAAACATAACTCATCACCTTCCATACTGATAATTATGATAAACACTCAATCCAAAGAGTTAGGCAGGAGATCTATTATTCACCGTAGCTGCCCAATAATATGCATTTACCCATCTGGTTACTCCTTGTCACATAATTTATGAATTTCAAAATAGTATGTGCTGTCTGGCAGCATCACATAGTCCACATGGCACAACTAGTCACAAGAGTCTTTCACTTTCGTACGCCAGGCTTTATAGTTTGCTTGCACTAGTGTACGCTTACACAAGTGCACAGTACTAGGTCATGGTAGGTTATGTCACCTGCCTTTTCGGTAGCCTGCCTTTTATTTGCAACGATAATATTTTCCAGTGCGGAAAAACTACATCTGCTGTGCTCGACAAGCAGTTTGCGGTGTTCATCATTCTGAAATTTGATTGCAGTGGAAAATGCGCCCAAAGTTTCAGCGAAGGGATTTGAAATACTACCTTGAAACTTCCTCAATACGAATTTCAACATAAGAGTACACACAACTCTTTCTAGCAGGATTTATAATCATTTTAGCAGTCGCTTGTCACTTTAACTACCTATCAGACCCCTGGAAAGTTGCATTCGGATATACATGTCTGAAGCAATGTCCTGCTTTGATTTCTTCCAGCCTGGTGTATTGTGACCCTGTGGCGTTGCCCATGTAGGAAGGTAGGTACATTATATGTACAGCCCAGCATAGTGAGATATTTGCTTAAGCCATAAGAACTTGCGTTAAAGTGCTCTTTGCAGCAATGCCTAGCGTTGTTGAGAATGGGATAGTCGCGGTGGGCGGCTTTCCATCGTATTTTACTCTGGCGCATATCACAAGACATAGTTACAAACTTGTTTTCCTGGAGTCGATGCATAGGCACAAAACACTATCCGCTATGATGCATCGCAAAGGTTCCTGCGTGATCTTCATCCATTTCTGGACAAAATACTCGCAAAATACAGCCCAATAATTGCAATAACTCACCCAACACAAAACGCAAACAGCGCGCCTGAATAGCAGCAAGCGACCGCTGTCCAGCAGGTGACGTCACACCAATCAGCGACAGTCTCTTGGTGAGGACGTCGAGGGAGACTATTAAACTCGCATTTTAACATGCGGTAAATCACAAATAGCAACATTTTAAAATCATTTTAGGGAACTAGAGCACATTTCCTCCCGTCGTGATCCACCCATTTACTTTTCTGGGTAACCTGCAGCCAGTCCATTGACTCCGCTGTGGCCAAATCCCAACCTTTCCAACTTCCTCAACTAATGCTTACGCAATGGGAAATGTGACTTGACTGAGGGTGGCGGCGGTCACGAGTGGGGCGCAACCTCCGCAGTTGACATGCTACGGCCCGGGCCTGACCCGACTGGAGCCGGTCGACCGCCTCCACACTGCACGCGACTCGACCGTGCTCCTCTGCACGCTGCTAATCCCAGGCCGAACCCGACTGAACATCGCCGGACACCACGAGGCAGCAGATCCAACTGAACCCAGCCGGTCTCAACTGGAGCCAGCCAGCCACCCACCCTCCACTGGAGCCAGCCAACCTCCACTGGACCCAGCCACCCTCCACTGGACTCAGCCGGTCTCCACTGGACCCAGCCGGTCTCCACTGGACCCAGCCACCCTCCACTGGACCCAGCCACCCTCCACTGGACCCAGCCACCCTCCACTGGACCCAGCCACTCCCCATTGGACCCAGTCACTCCCCATTGGACCCAGTCACCTCCCCATTGGACCCAGCCACTCCCCCATTGGACCCAGCCACCCTCCACTGGACCCAGTCACCCTCCACTGGACCCAGCCACCCTCCACTGGACCCACTGGCCTAGCCGGTCTCCACTGGACCCAGCCGGTCTCCACTGGACAATGGCCTGGATAACGACCTCGACAATAAACTGGACAATGGACCGTAAACTTGCGGTGACGATGAAACTGAACAAAAATGGCCGGACCCCAGCGGACCCTGCCCGACTCGATCGGACCCTGCTGTATCTCACTCTTCACCAAACTCAACAGGGATTGGAAACATACTGTCCCTAGATAGCTTCAACAAAGTAAACGGGGAATTAAAGACTGGAGAGCTCGAGAAAAACGAACGATACGGGGTGCTGCGGCACGTGAATAGCGGGGAAGTCGCGCGAGTCGAGCGAAATCGGATTAGGTCGGCTTGGATCGAGCGGTCAGATTGTGTAAGGTTGGGTCGGATCGGGTTCAGTGAGGTCGTCTCGGGCCAGGTTGGGTGATATCGTCTTGGGTCGGATCGGGTTCAGTGAGGTCGTCTCGGGCCAGGTTGGGTGATATTGTCTTGGGTCGGATCGGGTTCAGTGAGGTGTCTCGGGCCAGTTGGGTGATATTGTTTGGGTCGGATCGGGTTCAGTGAGGTCGTTGGGCAGGTTGGTGATATTGTCTTGGGTCGGATCGGGTTCAGTGAGGTCGTCTCGGGCCAGGTTGGGTGATATTGTCTTGGGTCGGATCGGGTTCAGTGAGGTCGTCTCGGGCCAGGTTGGGTGATATCGTCTTGGGTCGGATCGGAGCGGGTCCTAGTTTCGAAAACACAACGGCAAAGACCGGGTGACTGACTGCGTCTCAGCACTGATCCGTTAGATCTTACCTGGCATTTTAACCAAAAGAAATGGCAAAATAAATGGTAATTCTGAAAGTTCAAACGTGGTGCTAAATCATACTGATTTCGGCATCAATATATCTAGCCTAGAACAAACGCTAGCTGGAGCGGGTGGAGGAGGCAGATTGACCGCCTCACACTACGAGGGGTACACAATTTTGCCCAATGCGAGAATTAGGTAACTCCTTACGCATACTGTCATAAACACGTTTCCCATTCCCCCTCACTCCTCTTCCAACAGATATGTGTGTAAACGATCACTTAAATTGGTACGCAGAGATAGAAGAGACCAGGCTTGAAACCGCGGCACACTAAAAAAAAAAAGTACGGTCGAACTACAATATCATAAACCACTGGCCTGTGGTGGTCAGCAGCTGAAGTCACGTCCATCGCGGGTGCGGGGTGCGGGGTGCGGGCTGCGGTGTCGGGGGGGTCGGTGCGGGTGGTCGTGCGGTTCCCCCTCCCCCTCCCCCACCCCCCGGCGCCTGGGGCTGGGGTCGATCGAATGGGGTCGTGACTAGGGATCGCTTCAACTAACGACGAAATCATTTTACGGCGTCGAATTCCAAGCGGTCCTAGATTTATTAAAATAAAACTTTTCACTTGGCTGCATTTCGCTGCGTGTTCGGTCAATAACAAATGGGCTGGATGGTACAGACAAGGAGGATCGTTCGATCACACTATGGAACAAATTGCCGCGGGCCATTTTCAAGCGTTCCGGCTGCCGATGTTTCTGGAGGCGTGATCGCGATATGAGATTAATATGACTTCCACTGCTCCGTACTTAGCGATGCCGGTAAGTGTCATAAATTTACGCTGATTACGCTCTGGCATGGCACGGGACACTCTACCTGTAGCGCAACTTCTACACGACGATCGCTCAACAGGGCGGGGTGTTTGATTATCGACAGGTACACCGAGTAACGTGCTTTTAAACAACGCCGACGCAAGCAGCGGACGAGTACGAACTTTGCACTTAAAAATACCCTTTTGCGTACCGCCATTTTAATGACACCTTAAAGAAAGTTAAACAGCACTTTCCCCTATAAAAGCGAAATGAGTGGAATGTTTCCTGAATGCCCGACTGTCAATGGCCGGAGTATCTCCGGTACTTAACCCCATAGCGGCTACATAAAAGCTAAGTCTTGCGAACAGTCGCAAATTTACTGCCAACGGAGTCGTAATTGCATATTTCAATGAATTCGTGCAAACTTGTCCCACGGCACGGGGATTTTGTTTGACTTTCGCTGAATATTCTTCAGTGGTTGAACACTCACCACACACATCTACCTTTATAATCTACTGGAACTTCACAAGTGAGTCCACTGTTGGTGTGGTGGTCCTGTTACCGCCGAAAGCATTACCAGCGAGCGAACGCAATTTGCGCCAACATTTGCGTGCCAGCGAACGCAAATGTTGGCTCTTGCGAGGCCAGCGATTGACTTAGAACAACCGACATCACCACTGCACGCGAGCTGATTCACAAGGTCCGTGCAAATGAGGAATGAGCAGGTGAGAGCTGAGCAGGTGAGAGCTGAGCAGGTGAGCACAGCACGTCAACGATTCACTACAGGATTGCAAGGAGTTGTTGATTTGTTTCTGGAGAGAAGGTCCCTTTAACACAAAGTGAGCGTCGGAGTACTGCATCAGCATCGTGAAATGTCCAAAGCTTGTTCGGACTTTTTTTTACTTTGCCAGCACAAGAAGAGGAACTCGATGGTTTTGTATTGATAGCACGTATGTACACACTTCCTATACATTTCCATATGAAACCGTGGAATACTTCTGCCGCCGTTGGGCTACTAGTTTTTACCAATGCAATATCAACGATCTCACATTAACGTTGGCAGCTCGGCATCGGTACCAGCGGTCCAAAGTGGTACAAGTGGTCCGCGGTGGTACCATTGGTCCATTGGTACCGCGGTGGTACCAGCTGTACCATTGGTCCGCAGTAATATCAGAGGTGCCAGTGGTCAACATCGGTACCAATGGTCTGCAGTGGTACCGGGGGCCCATAGTGGTACCATTGGCCAACAGTGGTACCATTGGTCCGCAGCTGTACCAGTGGCCCGCAGTGGTACCATTGGTCCGCAGCTGTACCAGTGATCCACTATGGTACCAGTGGTTCGCAATGGTACCAGTGGTCAGCAGCAACAGTGGCAAGAGTGGTTTGTAGCGATACAAATTGGGCGCCGGGACCCCAAAAACTTCCGTCGGGAGCCCAAAAAAATTGCATCGGGGGCCCAAATCAATAAGCGGAAGCCCGTAAAATCGCAACAGGGCGCGGAAAAATTAAGCAGGGAACACGAAAAACAAATATGGGACAATCGCTCTAGAACCCTAAAAATAACTCCAGACTTCAAAAATCGCGAAGACGCCACAAAACATTGCGCCCGGGCTCCAAAAATCGTACAGGGATCCAAAGAAGCGATCCTGGCTCGGAAAATTCCGGAGGCCCCTGAAAAAATCGCGTCAGCCCAGAAGACGCGTCGAGACTCCGACAACTCTCGACGGGGCAACGAAAACTCTCGTATAGGCCCGAAAAATCACACCAGGACCCACAAGAAATCGAGAGGGAGCTTCCAAAAATCACATCGGCGTTTAAACAAAAATCCGTCGAGGGATCAACAAATTTCTTTCGGGACTCTAAATAAATACAGCGCGCCCGCACGGGCCACCAGAAGCCCGAAAACGTACCGGGATCATCTAAAACGCACCCGGTCCCGGGAAAAACGCTAGTGCTTTAAAATAGACATCAGTACCCTAAATAAACACAATGAGAGCCCTGCAAGCATCGGAGACCTTCAAAATCGCTGAGACCCTGAAAACACAACGTGAAATGAGAGCCACATAGGCAATGCATGATAGTTACAAATGTATTCGCGCGCCTGAAACGGTCACGGGTGACAGTAATTCAATTGAACAACGGCACAGATCAGGCTTCATGTTCCTCGCGGTGCACATTCGGCCACCGGAGAAGTATATCGATGCGGGACAATCCTTTGATCCTTCATATCAACGCATCCGATTGCCACAATGGGAATGCACACCTTAACACACGCACTGGAGGGGGGGGGGGGGCGAAATCCGCCCACCCCTCCGATTTTCGTAAATAACTCACGATTTTAACGGAAGATATACGCCATTTTTTGTATACCTGCTTAGAAATGTACGACGCGTCGCGTAGAAGAAAAACGAACATCGGTCGAAAATTTTGCGAGTTAGAGGCCGTCAAATTTAGAACATTTCGTAGCGTCAGGCCACAAGAATCGGCGCTGATGCGCTCCCCGTATATCGGCAAGAGGGAAGTGTTCATGGCAATATTAGCGACTTGTTTGATGTATATTGTTATGCTATATTGTTTCAAGATCATGCCAGGTCACCGCGGTTAACTCAGGTCAAGTTCATGACAGGTCAATGGAACCACACTTGTACTGGACAACTGGAAGGTTGTCATAAACGCAAATGACAGTCATGCGATTCATGCCATTTTGCATGTTACTCCCTACTGAAAACTTGTTTTTGTCATTGTGAACCTAAGCGTTTCCATACATCATTCATGTACTTCAGCCCTTTCTGCGTGAAGCCGATTGCGCCGGGCCGCCCACCGGTCCGGCGGGCAGCCCTTTTCCGGCAACTGGAACCGGTAACTGACCCGATAAAGTGCTGATATATAGGTGACCTGAGGTCAATTGCCGGATCTATCATCTATGTTGCATCATTAGGCATGTCCAAAACACCACTGATGTGCATTTTGGAGCATCTAAACACAATCGCAGCGATCCATAACCATGTCAAACCAAGCCACGCAAAACAAGCAAAATATATCATATGTGACCTCATTTGACCTTGAAGATATTGACCTAAGATCATGACATTTGCACACAATAGATTTCACCACCATACCCATCTACCCTGAACATTTCGTTACACTAGCTATAATAGGAACTGAGATCTTAGGGGGCGTGGAATCCGCCCCCCCCTCTCCAGTGCGCGTAATTTTCAGAAGCCCTCCAGGGCGCTTGTTAAGGCCAACAGTGAAGCATTCGAACAGAAGAGTACCCGACTGCAATACCGGCACGCGCGAGGAGTAATATTCAGTTAGAATGTGATCGGCACCTCTGAATTTGATCAACAACTGGTTCTTTATTGATGATGGCCTGGCAAGGCTTACATGGTACTACGTTTAACATCTGGTTACGTCAGCATGGTGTGTTTGCTTGCATCCGTGGCAGGTAAAAGCCAAATCCGCTGAATTCAGTACGTTTCCCACCCAATGTTTCTACTGCAGTTGATGGTGGACCAATGATAACTCATGATGCCTTGAGATGAGGCATCATGAGTTATCATTGGTCTATGTTGATTCCATATTGGCCCACGTTGACTTGCATCACCGCGATCCATACTTGGACAAATAAACATGTTGCGGCTATAACGGCTATGATGTATGATGTATGATGTATGATGTATAACGTATAACGTATAGCGTAACGAGTCCCGGATGATACACAACGGCTGGGTACTTGGCATTGTGCTGTTTCCACATCCTCAAAAGCCGTACGTTAGTATAAGTCCGAAAGTCCAAAATCCCAAACCTTCCAAGTGCACCCAACGTGATTTTGGGAAATTACACCCTTGACATACCGCCTCCGATGTTGCTGTTTATATGCTTGTGTTATTGTTGCTCTGCTGAATAGTTGTTTTTTTTCGTTCAACATAGCAACACATGAAAACACATAAGGATTGGCGAAGAATCCCATGGCTTAATTAATCGTGCGTTCCCCTGGTTGGACAGGATACTGAATAACTCCGCAGCGTAATTTACTAAAGCAACGGTTAACGAGGGAAGCAAAGAAAAGAAAGAAGAAAAATAATATAAATGATATTCCATCACTGCTGCCCCGGAAGGCGAGCCATTCGGTTACAGCGATCGTCTGCTTCACCGCCTTATCCCAATGCTCTCCTGAATATACCGTAAGGGTACAATAAAAATAAACCACACGATATTTTATCCCACTCCGCCAGTTCAGAGCACAAATGGTTACTAATTGATAAAATTGAAAATGGATTATAACTGCACAAAACGACGATCCTGAAAAGGAGACATATCACTTGTCTCCCATTGAAGACAACAGACTGTTTAATCCCTTTTGCCTATGCAGGGTGAGTTGTTGTGACGCCCCCTCGTGTTCCAATACGAAGAGTACCGACGACATGTAAGAAACATCGGCGTGTTGCATGTGAGGAGGTCTCGCGATTGATTCCGGTTTTTATATTTCGGGTTATTGGTTGACCTGCCAGGTCAATTTGAATGGCAGTCACACAAATCGATAATTTACACACGGAGAGGGTTCAATCGTGCCCTGTGTATGAACAATAGCCGACACACGCTTAAAATGCATACTATTCCTCGGTATTTTGTGACAAACGGTGCGTGATACGCCACATTTAGAGACATATGTTACGAGTCAGATGATGCTAGATTATTGATCTCGCTTTGAGAACCTTAGAAATAATGCTCGAAATCACCGCGTTCTTTAACCCAGGGGTAAAATAGACGCAAGTTAAGCTGGACCTCAGAATAATTCAGAGGCTAAAATGTCATCAGCGGTATTGCTGAGTTGATGACTTCGAATAACTTTGGAAGTGTCAAAAAACATGTACAAACACGTTAGCGAGATGATGTGCAACACATGATGATGTGCAACACAAATGTGCATACGATCACAAGTGCAAAAGTTTGCACTTGTCGCCTTTCAAACATTAATAGATCCAAGTGGTGTCATACATGACACTTTTTGGATGGCACCTCGTCACCCGATATGGCCATACCCTCTTGCAGATCTTCAGGACACTGAAATCAGAGTAACACAAAATGCCCGCACGCTTGTGATCGATTCCACCTTTTGACCGCATCTGCTTTCAATCCTACAACATCCATCGTACCACATCCAACATTGATCATTTTGTGATAAACAAAGTGAGATTAAATGCGGACAAGTCGCGATTTCGGGCGAAAAGCGGCACACGTTACTTTTGATGACGTCATAGCGCAGTGACCTGACAGGTTATCTTCAATTATTTTAAACCACAAGATCGGCTAAGCATGCCCCAACAGCTACCCCATGTCGCAGCGCGCTGACTCGCCCCACTGCTCCGTGGTTGCAGAAAAACCATAAAGGGTTGCACGAACCTCCTCGCACTGGGGAGTGTAATGAATTGTTATTTGGCGAAGGTTGAATTGTTGCCGTACTTCTGAGCAGACACTTCTATAGACTATAAGGGACATCAAAAAAGCAAATATGTACTTATCCGTAGTTCGATAGCATCAATGGTATCGATTTAATAGTTCAGCGTTGATACAGTTACTTCCATCCAAACTACGTGAACATTATTTTCCAGAAATAAGGTGGCGCCTGAACAGAGCAACCGTGTGTTAATTTTTTCAGTGTAGACGACCACAATTGACGTCATTTTGGCGGATACGACGCGGTCGTGAGGCCGTCCGCTCAGCACGACCACACGTGCCTCCACTCCTCACAGTCGCTTACCGCAGTCCCGTAAATCATCACATACTTGATTCAGACAATGCCATAGCTATCTATAAATAATGCGATTTACGTTCCCAATCATGTTCTAGTGGCAATCAATTGTGTTGTTAGTCGGGGTTTGGCGAATGCGACGAATCAGCTTCGTGTATCGCAGTGCGAGGCCAGGATTCGGTGGACTCAGCTTCGTTTATCAACTTGTTTTTGTATTATCTGGTGCTTGTGGATTCCCTTTCGTGTCCGTTTTCATTGGTTTTCCAGATCGCTCTCGCCGGTTTTTTTTCGAGTTGCTTTACCATGTGTATATCCTCGTGTCATCATTGCCACAACAACTTCGAAATAGCTCACATCTGTGCATTCCGTTACCAACCGAAATGTGCGGTAAACTGGCAAATATTCTTCTTTAAAAAAAAAAAATGTGGAATTTTTAGTGCAAAAACCGTTCGCCGCAGTTCAGCGCATCTTCACCAATTAGGGCAACATTTTCTTTGCACAAACTTTGTCTAGTCGACGTTTACGTAGGCCTGCGTCAGCCTGACAGGCGTACATGTCAGACGACAGACAGTGTGACAATGCAAAGCCGAAAACGTGATTTCACAGCATTCAAGCTTAATGGGAAATTTGCTAGAAAAGGCGATTGAGCATTTGAACGAAGAAGATAGAAAGCTGTAAAAAGCTTCGTTTGCAATGCTTTGAACATGGAATCGAAGACACAAGGCACCTCTTTACAATGAGCTACATACCCGTGGTTGAGTACTCGCAATTCCAACACACCTAAACGGTGAAATCAAGACTACAATAGTTAACTGTTCCAGCTGAGAACCTTTTTAACTGTGCATGTGATTTGCATTGTGCATTGCACTATGTATTGTGATTGATTACGACGAGGGCAAAGCCCGAGCTCGTCTACTCCCGCGCAGGTGGGCCAATCCTCCTTGGACTTCGACCGGTCTGGCCCAACCCGGACCGGTCGGGGCCGATCCACACGCTTTTGAAACTATCATAACATTTTGCTACAGCATTCCACGTTCTAATTTGACTTTGATCAATTTCTATCCAAATATTGTCCATGGTGTGCACTTGTTCTTTGTTGAAACAAGAGATTTTTGTGGCGGGATGTCCACTCACGGGAAACTTTCAACAGCGCTTCATGTCGCAATCAACATTTAACGTTCTATTTTCTCACTCAGAGCCAGACCTGCTCTTTTCGGTTTGAGATTTCCCGACAATCGTCGCAATATTTATCCTGGGGTACTCTCAATCTGTGTTCGAAGGCGCTCCCGTCCAAGCGCGGCATTTGTGACGGCACTCCCGCGCGCGGGCGGCTCATCATCCACCCCTCGCACGGCAGCCGCGCGTGCCATCCGTCTCAGGTCGCGGGCAGGTCGCGGGCAGCTCGCCATCCACCCCTCGCACGGCAGCCGCGCGTGCCATCCGTCTCAGGTCGCGGGCAGGTCTCAGGTCGCGGGCGGCTCACCATCCACCCCTCGCACGGCAGCCGCGCGTGCCATCCGTCTCAGGTCGCGGACAGGTCGCGGGCAGGTCTCAGGTCGCGGGCGGCTCACCATCCACCCCTCGCACGGCAGCCGCGCGTGCCATCCGTCTCAGGTCGCGGGCAGGTCGCGGGCAGCTCGCCATCCACCCCTCGCACGGCAGCCGCGCGTGCCATCCGTCTCAGGTCGCGGGCAGGTCGCGGGCAGGTCGCGGGCAGGTCCCGGGCAGCTCGCCATCCACCCCTCGCACGACAGCCGCGCATGCCATCCGTCTCAGGTCGCGGGCAGCTCGCCATCCACCCCTCGCACGGAGCCGCGCGTGCCATCCGTCTCAGGTCGCGGGCAGGTCTCAGGTCACGGGCAGCTCGCCATCCACCCCTCGCACGGCAGCCGCGCGTGCCATCCGTCTTAGGTCGCAAAGGGCTAACGTGGTGGATTTGTGCTCCGGCTTTTCGCGATCGGTCCTCGGGAGATGTCACACTTCTATTTTTGCTTTTGCATTGCAATTTGGTACATGTATCGTATCCAACATCACCAACCACCAACAACCAACATCCAATATCCAACATCATCAACATCCAACACTTCGGCTGCGATTGCATGCTTGAAGCCGCGGATCTGTATAAGCACTCCAGGCAATGTGCCGATGGCTGGTTGCAAAAAGATTCGATACGCTGCGCTCTTGACGCTTGCCCTCGCTCGTTCAGCGCTGCTATAGGCGCTTTACATCGGTACTAGATAACGTACCAATCAGATAAAACCTCCCAAGTCAATTGCATCACTCGTTTCAGCTTGATGAATTGTCTGGATTGTTTTTCGGTCCCACCCCAACAAAAACAAATACCATAACTACCACCTATGGAAAATTAAATGTTCTTTGCGGTAGTTCTGGTGCTGAGCACAGGAAAAGAGCGTTCTTCCAGCAACGACGAAATCGACAAAATTGCCAGTTTGACAGTGTGACTACCGGTCGGGATGTTCTCTGCAGCATTTGGTGACAGATAATGCGTTTCTACGTTGTGGCTGCTGGCAATTATATGCACGGACGCAGAACTTTGCACTTCTCGCCTTTCAAACATTGATGGATCCAAGGGGTGTCATAAACGACACCTTTTGGATGGCACCCCGTCACCCCATATGGCCATGACTCCTTGCAGATCTTCAGAACACTGAAATCAGAGTTACACAAAATTTCCGTACGCTTGTGATTAATTCCACGTTTTGACTGTCTGCTTCGAAAAACTACAACACCGATTACCACACAAATGGTAGGCACCGGAGCATTATTGGCACTACAAATCGCATCGCTTCCAGATAGTCATGGCATAGTCTCAGTCGTCGTATGCGATAATTTATGAAGCTACCGTTAGCGAGAAGTAGCCAAAGCGTTAAATATATTCTTTCTTGCCCCCAAATCGACCGGCCAGATTAGACATATTTAGTCCACGCACAATGCTAGTAAATGTGATACCGTGCAACCCTTTTGATTTGAGCAAAACAAAAATACATCACTGGCAGTTCGATCAAGGGTGGGGAAACTGTCCCTTTGGTTTTGTCTGCATGGCAGCTTGGACGTCCCCCTGACCTCTGCGAGGCATGTGTACTGCAGCGGCTTTACAGTGGGAGTAGTTATATGCCTCTTCGTGGCGCTGATACACAATTTATGGCGTTTTCGTTTCGTTTTCCGCAGGGCTTCCTTAATAAAATCAACCTAGTCCGGTGAAGTGGCACGACCAGGAACTGCAACAAGAGTTGGCTTCAGCACGAAACGTAGCGCATTGACAGCACGACTGGGGTTTCCGTTGGATGGCCGGGTGCAAAAGTATGTCTTGGCATAGAGTTGTTCCAACTGGTTTGGTGGCCAACGTATGTTCGATAAGAACTGTCAAACACACTCTGAAGAGCAAGCATAGAAGAGATTGTGTTTTCCTTGCACGAAAAGCTGTGTGGATCCACAAATGATGGGGCGATGCAGACCTTATAGGTGATCAAACATCCCACACACTGGCCGATCCCCCGCCCCCAACAGCGATTAGAGAGGGATCGACTAAGCACTCCTCAAGCACATGGGCAGAGCTTGGCCACATAAGCAGGGCTTGACAAAGGCGTAGGAGTCGGACGAGGAGGATAGGGGGTGACAGCGGGCTCCAAATTTGGCGACTTTACCATTGACCCTATGGACGTTGCATGGGAAAGAATCGCCTTCAAACTGGCTCTTACTCCATTAACTTTGGTACAGTTCCCACGCCTCTGGAGCCTGAAGTCACTGAACAGAGCTGAAAAAATAGCGATTCCAAGCTGAAACTGTCTCGTCATGACAGTTGCTATTTGCGTGGGGGCAACATTTCACATGAAATCAATTTCGCATACCTGTAACCATTGTTTTTCACGTGGATCAGCGCAAAATCTTGTAAAATGGGCGCGGCTGAATAATAGTGAAGCTAGATTAATATGCAGCAGCTGACTACCACTCAGAACTGGAGGCCAGATGATTAAATGTCAGTATTTGATGGGATATGCGGTGGTAAACATATCCGCTAACCAATGTGTTAATTATCGTGACCTCTAGCAAGCCGTCCGAAATCCGGAGATGAGACTTAAGTACGAAGTAGCAATGCACTCCTATTAAGTATTGCAGGTTGTTGAAATGGTTGAGACCATCGTTTATTTTCGTGGTTTTTACATATATTGTGGGTGTGGAAATTTATAAATGGCCATACATGTCACGACATGACATTTTTATCTAATTTGAATCGCCTATTAATGGAACTGTTGATGTTTTAGGAACCCAGGCAATAATTATCAATTGAGTGCATAGGTATACCCATACCCATAGTTGCCTATGGGTAGGTATAGGTTCGCACAAAGTGCCGATTTATATGTATCGGGGCCCCGGATGGGGTACCTCAGTGCTCCTGAATTTTCGATGAGCTCGTCACAGCTGCGGCGGCAACCGATTCCACGTCACAGCGAGCATCAGACCAAAATACACCGATATCCAACATCCACACATGGGCTTCGACCCCAGCCAGGACTGGCCGGCCGCGCCCCAGCCGTCCCGACCTCACTCCGTCACGCACCACAGGTCAGCTGGGTAGCGGCCGCGGCGCGATCCTCAGACCAGCAGGCCGGCGTCCGCCGAGCGCAGCCGGCAAGGCCGGTCAACCAGATGTGCCACACCTCACCTACGTGAGCAGTTTGATTCGAGCAGGGCGTGCTTTTTGACAGCCGACGAAATGCGTTGCCACGCCTGCGGCGAGCACTCTTCCTTCCGCCTCCACTACAGGTACAACAAAAGTGCAAATAGCCTTGCCATGCCTCCAGGAAGGCTACAAATTCGGATTTTTTTTCGGGGAAAATAAAAATAGATAATGTCCATTTTTTCAGACCGGCAGAATAGTGATCAACAATCGACATTTTCGTTTTTGATGTTTTGCTTACACAGCTAAAGTTGGGCTTAGATGAGCTTCGTGGCTGACCCACAATTTCCTCTCCTCACACCAACCGAATGGATCGTTGAGTGTGTTATGCAATAGCAAGTGAGTCTCTTATTAAGTCTAAACGCTTTATAACTTTATATAGGGTGTACCTAGCAGTGGATTCAGCACCTTCCTTTGGGATGTGATACTGATGAGATTGTCTATGGTAGCACAATGTGAGTGTGTTATGCAATGGCAAGTGAATTGGTGCTAGATAGGCTGCGATATATAGCTTCCTAGGAACTTGAGATAAGGGATTGATTGGGGTGAGAGTATGTACATTTCTAGTACCTTTTCCAGATAGGCTTAACCCAGATGGGCCCCTGTGGCTCTTATTAAGCCTTAACACTTTATGACTTTATGATCCGCCCTTGCGGCTGCTACGATATACATTCAAAGACGTTTTTGGAAAATAATGCCCGCGAATCATATCTTCATATCAAGTTAGCGTCCCCGTTTTGACTGACTCGTTCATAAGCGACGGTCGCCACCACTTACCTTGTCACCCTGTCGAGATCGGCAGCGGCCCGTGCGGGCGCTCAAGGTGTGCTGACCACGATGTAGCCGCGGTGTGACGTCACTGGGCCGCCGCAGAAGCCAGCTGTCGTGTGGAGCGGTCGGATCGGACGCGAACCCCCCTTCCTATCGCCGTGACGGCCGGGCCGCGTGTGGGACCCGCCGAACCGTGCCGGCCTCTGCTGCCGGCGCATGCGCGCTCCACCAATGGAAACACGCTGATAACGAGGCTGTTACTTAATTATCACCTGGGAAAATGGCGGCGGGCCGAGCGCGAACTGCGACGGAACCACTGCCGCGCAATGAGGCTTGATCCGGACAGGAGCGGATCCAGCACTTCGACACGGAGGGGCCACGACGACAGGTGAGCCTGGAGCGTCCGCCCGAATAGGACCACCGATAGAAATTCAGTGCCCGTGAACTATCAAATAATTATCTGAGATCTCAGCTTACGCTCACCTTTTGGCGAGAATATGCTCTGGATTTTTCGCCGATGGCCCTGTTTCTTTCAGTGCACCCCAGGAACCCGAAGATCAAAGGTATCCCAAGACAAAGGTATCCCAAGACACTCTAAAGACGCATTGGTGTCACTGCAAAATTAATTTGCAGGGGGGGGCGGAAATTGATGTTTTGATGCCATTCTTTCCGTAGAGGTGCGCCGTCGGCTGAAAAATACCGCTGATCGGGGGGGAAGTGCACTCCAACGTTCTGGAAGGGCGCCCACATAGGTCCAATGGTTAAGCTTCGGTTTCATTGGAGGGCAAGCCAATGACTGGGGAGGGGAAAATTAATGATTAGGAGGGCCAGTTCCCCCTTAGCGCCTACAAAGTGACACCCATGCAAGGACGTGAGGTCATGACACCGTACCCCTCATTGAGCATCCATTCCTGATAGCGACCTCACAATGATGGATGACAGAGCAGATGACCTATAGTAAATTGCCAGAACGATGTTGGTAATGAGTGGAATATACCTAAGACAGGGGCTTCGTTCTGAAGATTGAAAATATAGGAACGGGTTGCATACGAGGTCGTTCTTTAAAATATAGCATGGTCAGTAGAAAACAGATGGGTACCTCCGTTGGTATATATTTAGAGAAATCATAGAGAAGTGGTGCAATTTCGTCCCCTCCAGTGGTCGGTGTTCGTGTTGGATTTGGTTGCGTTTGACATTACGTTCGTGCAAATATCACAGGCGAACGTTTACTTACGCCTCGTGAAAGAGTGCGAAGGAGGGACTCTTGCGCTCTGCTTGCCGGGATACACCCGGATTCCAATGGGCTGCCTCGTGATCGGTGGTGGTAGTTCCGTGTCGGAAAATCTCAAGACGCCGGACCTTCGCCATGAGCTGTATATCGCTACCTCTTCCCAAATATTGTGTCAAGTGGTTGCAGTAAACCTCGAGCTGGAGCAGCACGTCGGGGGGCGGGGAGGGATGGCGCCGGCGGGCTGAAACTTGTCCCGTACCGCAGCGAACTAGCTAACAAGTTTGTATCAACTTGCCAACTTGTTTGTCAAACCGTCGCAGGTCACCTTGGAAGTTAGTACTGCATGAGGGAATACGTTGAAATGCAATTATATTTGAAGTCATGGGTGTAGAAACTCGTGCAAAAATATGGAGCAGGACCGCAAACACTGTTGTACGTGTGTGGTGTGTGATGTATGTGTTGGGGAGGCGGGGCGGCATGGGAGGGAATTGTATTTTTAGAGGTGCCTGTAGGCCCCTTAAGCTTGCCGAACACATCTAAAGCTTAACATAAAACCCGATAGTAAATCACCCCGGAAAGTGTTCACGGCCTGTTCCAATCAATGGAAAAGCACCCCTGAAAATATATGCAATTATTCACCAATGGGGAGGGATTTGGGTGGCACTGGAGTCTCCGTTGCGAAAAATGTACCAACTTCTGCGGAGCTTACTTATCTATCATCTCCAATTGTTTCATTTGAATGTTTATTTTAACGTAATATTCAAAAATGTCGTGCTGGTGATGGAACTTATCATGGTGAACATAGGAATGTTGGGCACCCACGGGTACCACCTACCGGTAGACGTTCTCGTCCGTGTTTTTTTGTTGAAGCGGTGGTGTTCTTATAACTGGCGATAATTTAGACCCAGGCGATCCGGTTTTTTTTCTGACCTGGGAAAGGCATCCAATCTGGGGAACACTTCCTCTCAAGCTCCTCGGTAGCGTTTTGCTTTTTATGTATTTATTATGGCTTCTGATCAGGTGCGTCACCAAGTGGGTTCCAACCTGCATGATAAAGCAGGAACGATTGCTATATCAGGAATAACGTAATTACTTCTTTAACGTAGCATTCTCTAGCAGATGGCACTTTGCCTCCGCTAAAGATTTAGGGGGGGGGGGGAAAATGTCAGATGATCGTGGCCGTCTCCTATCCCAGGTGGGATCCGGACCCCGGGGACCCAGCGGTGACGACGCCCATGCTCCGGATCGAAACTAAGTCGAGGAATGTCAAGATTTTCTCGAGATCTCCCCGAAATAATATTATGGCTACGCGAGTGGCAACATTGATGCAATTTTTTACCGCCCTTTCATTCCGTCTGTGGCACAAATAATACCCACATCACTTCTGCACTAATTACACTGTTATTGACTTGTTAATCGTAGCTGACAATTACAGGGTAATATAAAATAAGCTGATTTACGTTCTCAAAATGCTCAGACTAAAAAGCGCGTATCTAAATATGAAGGATCCTCACAGTTTTACATGGGTGAATATCAGAAGCAACACCATCAATTACATGGCTTACATTGGTAGTGCAGAGGATGTCCGCGAAGTTAGCAACAGCCACAGCAGACGGCTCCAGTGCCAAGCAACGATATTAACTTAGTTGACGTCATGGGGTAGATTAATGTAGCCATGCATGTATCCGTGACTTGTTCTCCTCAAATAGGTTCACCTGAATGTCATCAAAAAGCGTGAATTGGGCAACTGCTACGGCAGATGACTCCAGCAGACATTCTAGGTCATCTGGTGGTGGAGTCTGCGGTAGCTGTTACTACTTTGGGTACGCTTTTTGGCGAACTTTACAGGTTAATCTGTATGAGGAACTGGAAAACAAGTCACAGATGCATGCATGGTTATAAGTTTAGTCCATATATAAGTTTAGCCCATGACATGAAATGTGTTGCAATCGGTGTTAGTTGTTGGAGCCGTCTGCTGCAGCGGTTGCTAACTTCACGGACTTGTGGAGAGGAGGATGCGGTCTGAACGTATCCATGCTCTTTTGCGGATTGGACGCAGACAATGTCTCGAAGATTGTTGATTTAGAGCTTCTTTAGCTGCGCGGAGCTTCACTGCGCGCGAGATCCCAAATAGTTCAACCGTAAAATTGCTAGCATTTGAACTTTGAAATTCGAGGTTATCCCAAACCGACTGCTGAAATTCAGCCAACACAGTGTTAAAATGCTGCTGTGTTCACCACAAAAACAAAACGTTAACAATTTTGAAGGGAGTTGCCCAGTATGGCAAAAAGTCTCATCCTGTGGGGAGTCCGTACCTGCTCCCCAACGGAGGGGGTGTGGGGCGGTCCGCCCATTACAAATATATACACACGTACAGATACAAGAAACGCACACATACAGATACAAAGCCATGCAAAAACACAAAACTGCACGCGCACACCTACGTAAAAAACAAGCAAAAAACAACAACAACACGGAATGCGATCATACAATGCGACAAGCAAAGCAGGTTAACTATGCCAAACTTCAGGAAAGAAGTTTCCCTTCACTCATCGCAAATACACGCACCTCGTGGCAAATGCATGCCTGGGATTCAAGAAAATCAACATACGGATAACAGGCAAGTAACCGGTCACAGTTTTTTTGCTCATCTTCTCTTCGTACATCGATCAACACATCTAGCAAATCAAGGAAAGGCAACGCACTATTTCTTATTTAATCTAACCCTGCTCCTACTCCTAATAGCAATCGTTTCCTCAATCTTCCTGTCATACAGAAGACGTGTCTTCAAAATTGTAATACTAAGATACGAACCGGCACCTATAATACGCTTTCCTACGATTGCAACATGGCTCACGAAAGCATTCCTATGCAAACCCAATAGGACCTCATTTTTCCAAACATGAAGTCACCAACTCCAGATAACGATCTCAACCACTGATCTGCGTCTTTCCAAAATATTTAACGTGTTCACAATCCCAAAGGTTGTGTATTAATGAGTCCCTTTCCTGCTGGCATCCTCCACATATGTCAGAATCCAAAACTGTTATGCGGTACAATAGTACATTGGTGGCAAGTATATTAGGTATAATTTTATACTGCAACATTTGATGTTGAGCCGAAAGTGTATTCCCGTAGATAGCTGCATATGCATATGTAGATACCTATCATATGTGGATAGCTACATATGCATATGACTTCGAATTAAGCCAATATGGTCAGATATGTTCACCCTAATTCCTAATCGATGTTCTATCTGAGCAAGTGTTAATACCTCACCAGTATCACCTAAAAGATCGCTGAAGTAATGAAAGCATTTCCTTTGCCAACTTAACATTGTGAAATGTTTAAACTTCGTTTGATCTGAAAACCAAATTGAACATCTACTTAAATCATGCACGTCGGTAATGACAATAGTGGAGACATAGTTAGCATAGGCTATAATACACTCCCTCCAGAAGATATTCTTGGTTCTTAAATCCAGATTTCGCAGGGATTTTGCGTTTCTGTGCCATAAAAACTCTCCATGACTAATTACTTCCCCAAAGTGTACTCCCCAGTTCGGGTTACTTATGAGTTGTCTTCTGATCCACGTAATTTGAGTGATTCAATGAACGTGGGATAAGATCCATCGCCGATTGTCCTCCTTTCAACTTTTCTGTGCAAACGCTGCTTCGTCTGATCTTATCTCCCTTACCACTCCAAAAGGAAATTAAAGAATAATGTATTCAGTTTGTTTAATAAACGACTCACTCGGCTTTGATAGCGCTGTAAAAAGGTGCACAAACATAAAGACATAAAGACATAAAGACATAAAAGAGATCAGTGCAACCATGAGCCACAAGGGCCCTTCTTGGTTGCACTCTGGACACTGAACCAATTGCCCACCAAATCCGTCGAACAGCCCTCCCTGGAATACCGGGAAGCAAGCCCTCTTTTCTTATAATGAGTGTCTATGCTGTTTTTAAAGACGTTCAGTGTGCTGCTACTGACAATGGTTTCTGGAAGCTGGTTCCAATGTTCTACTACCCTGTTGGTGAAGAAAGACTGTCTTAACCTTGTCCTGCTGTGATTAACTATAATTTTGAATTGATGACCTCTAATTGCATCATTTCTGTTAAATTCAAACATTTCCCTGAGATATCCCTGTTCCTGACCATGACCATGAACAAAAGACCTCGATGAGATCTCCTCTCAACCTTCTATTTCTAAGTGAAAACATATTCAATTTCTTCAATCTTTTCTCATATGCCAGGTTGCTTATACCATTAACATTTTTGTTGCCCTCTTTTGTACTCTATCTAAGCCAACAATCTTTTCATAACTAGGGACCAAGCTTGACACAGTATTCCAAATGTGGCCTGACATATGTACAGTAAAGCTTCCTGATGACTTCCTCACTTTTGTATGATACATTCCTATTTATTGCCCAAGCATTCTTAGGTCTTCTTCCTGGCTTCTTTGGTCTGTTCTATCCCAATTTTGTGTTCAAATAACACCAGTCTTTCTCCGGCTGAGTCTCGATAGTACTTGGCCACCATTAGACAAGGCTAGGATTCAATTATAGTTGCCTTACCTTCTAGTAAGATGTCGTATTCCGAATGTAGTAATCTTTCTACTTCTGCAATCTCTTCTCAAGTTACTATTAGACTTGTCTTATTCATTGCATACGTATACCAGAACTTTTAACTTCAAGAACTCACCTAGACTAGGTCTTAATATTTGCATGTCTCTACACCTCCGAAGGCTTCTGTTTTTTTAGATATTTGGCTTAAGCCCCGAAAACTTGGCAAACCTCCCAAGTTCACAAGAGTTCTACAGTTATTAATACTTCCGTCAAGAAAGTATAGCATGTCATCTGCATAGCGGGAAAGCTCATCTGACTTGACTATTACTCGATTTGACCAATTTTAATACCTTTTATCCCCTCATTACTTCACACCCTCCCAATAAAACGTTGCATGGCAATAACAAACACAAAAACGAAAAACAACTGAGTGGATCACCCTGCTGGCATGACCTCTCTATCATTATTTTAGCTGATATATGTCCATTGTACACTAGCCTAGCATGGGACTAACATAGAGTATGTTAAACCAACTTATAATGTAAGTAGGAAAATTTCTCCTCTTCAGAACACTTCTGATGAAATCCCGACCAACATAATTAAAAGCTCCCTCTATGTCAATACTTAAAACAGCCCTGTTCTATGCCTACTCTTGGGATAATGTAATACATTGTGTGTTAAGCGAGAGTTGTCGCCTATGAATTGCCCTGTTACAAACCCTGTTTGTTCTACGCTAATTATGGCAGGAATCGCCCCCTTCCATCGGTTAGCAATAAAAACTGATATTATCTTGTAGATAGAGTTCCATAACGTGATTGGACGATAGGAATTTGTGTTATCGCTTGGCGTATTTTGTTTGGGAATGAGTGTGATGATACCTTCTCTAAGAGAGCAATGTAAACGTCATTCATGAAGTTCTCTGTTATCATCCGATAATACAACCACTTCAACTCTCTCTAAAAGCGCTGTAAGAATTCCGGGGGAAACCCATCTGATGCAGGTGACCTATTCTTAGCCGTGTTGTTCAACGCCTTCTCTATTTCTTCAAGTTCAATGGGCTTACCTATTTCTGTTTTCTGCGTTTCCGAATTCTTCTTAATCTTTATGGTACCTAGAAATGTGTCGATTTCCGCTGGATTAACATACTCTTCTTTGAGCACATCTCTGTAGTGCTGCACTATTGGATTCATAATGTCCTTTTGAGTTGTGATATTCTGACCTTGTATGCTTAACGTCTGTATCAATTTATTCGTGATTCTCTAAACTAGCCCATCTGTCGCTCCCAGAACCACACATTTCTGGGAGCGAAGCTCAACACACAACCGACCTTCGCTAACCACATCGCTGATGTCCACAGCGAATGGTGAAGCGGAGACAGTGCCTTCTGGCGTTGGCAGACAGGACGTATAGTAGCCACGGAAAACCATCCGCACCGCCCATGTTGGATACATCCACACGCTCTACGACTTCGGAGTTGTGCCATTTCGGAACACACGCACAGAGGTACAAAAAGAGTACTACCTGTCACGCGCCAATGAAGGCACGGTGAGGCCTGTCGCATTCAAAAACACAAAGATGCGCTCAATGGGAAAACCAACCTATGCAACAGGGGACGAGTGGTCTAAGGGTAAGATGCTCGTCTCGCAATCGAAAGATTGTGGGTTCGAATCTCACCTGTCGCTACTCTTCGCCCGCGACCAATCGGCGTGAGAGATTGGGGACGCTATATGACTCAACGGTCGGCGTGTCGTAAAAACCAATAACCAACCAACAACAACCTATGCAACAGAATGAATCGCGAGTTTTTTGGCATTACATTTTGAAGTACGTTAGTCGTATTTATGTCCTGAAGGTGACAGCTATTTGTAACTGGAAGGAAGGGCAATATCTTCATGATAATTGGCGTCATCCTATAGGGGGTTGAGTTGCGACTTGGGGCACATTCCTCCCCCTTCCTGCGACCATATGAAATAAATGTTTCACCAATGACCGAGGGGCTGAATCCATTTATAATCTCATGTAAAATCAGTAGTTGGTGCTGTTGAGCATTAGGAGTTTTAGGGTTGTTGGGCGGATTTGGAATTATGAGCAGTTTTGAGGCTTGTGGTAATTATTTGGAATTCTCACCGTTTTTTTGGTCGATTCGGAATTATGGGCATTTGGGACTTTTAAGCATTGTGGACGTTTTTTTTAGCGATTATGGATCATTGGCAGTTGAGGCTTTTGAGCATTGGGGATTTTTCATGTTTTCGACGGATTGGTGATTGTGAGCTTGTAGCTTTTAAGCATTTGGGCTTTTGAACGCACCTGAGGAGAATCAGTCCCTCCAACGGTGCGCCCCTCCCCTCCCACCCTTGTTTTCATAACCCCGTGTGCCACGATCAGTCACATCAACACCCCAGGACCCCATCGCATCTGACGACTGCCGCATCTGTCGTAAAAGTCGGCGGAAAGTCGACAGCTCGCAATGTTAACGGGCCGTAAAAGTCGACAGATTCTCAGGAATTTTGCCCGCGGAAGGTCGAATTAGAAACCTACCACTAAGTTATGTTGCCTATAGTTTTGCGTGTATCGATCCAACCCAAACCAGAATATTCAGAATGCGTGGAAGTATATTTGGACTGAACGTGCAAAAAGTATTGCACTATGTTTCGTGCCATTATATGTACAAGTATATTTTGTCCCAACCTACTATGACATCATCCAAAAGCTGTCGCCGTAGGTCGAACGCCAGAGTTTTGCACATCTGCAGTAGCACGCAGCCCCAGCGCCAGGGACAGGTTGGGGGCAGAGCCAAGGGGACAAGGGCGCCAGAGTTCTCGCCAGATGCATTAGGCTCATGAGGCGATGCGTCCTCATAATTGAGGCGGACCTTCCTCCACTTCAGTGAAAACATAGGTGTCTCTACGAGGGGGAAGCTTCCCCAACCTCAAAACATTGCAGCTCAAATCCGAAGACATATTGGTTTTTCGAGCAAAATTGGGATAAATCGGAGCAAAAAGCTTGCTTTGCCCCCCCCGAAGCCTCGAAGGTCTCACAAAACCACTGATTGAAGGCCTGACAACTGCGACAAAGCGAGCACCAGCACATGCTCCGCCTACGAAGAGTTGACCCAGCCCGCACTGAAACGGAGAAGGATTGGTCAGAGCATGCCTCAGGCACCCACCGTGACCACTTGGCCCGGCACCGTGCGTGTGACGAGTCAGTGGAGGAGAGGGCTGGCACGGCAGCCCTCGCACGACAGCCAGCGACCCTGCACCAATGCAGTCCCGGCTGTCCGACCCAGACGGCAGTCGCCATCAGCACATACCTGCCGCCACCAACTAGGCGCACGAACCCGCCGGGCACCAAACGGACAACGCCACGCTGCGCAGTGTTGACAATTTAGATGGGATGTAGCTGTGATGTGCTCACAGTTGTAGATGAGCTACATGTGTATGTTAGGTGTGCAGGTGACATGATGCAGATGAGATGATGGTGTGATGCGCAGTGTTGACAATTTAGATGGGATGCAGCTGTGATGTGCTCACAGTTGTAGATGAGCTACATGTGTATGTTAGGTGTGCAGGTGACATGATGCAGATGAGGTGATGGTGTGATGCGCAGTGTTGACAATTTAGATGGGATGCAGCTGTGATGTGCTCACAGTTGTAGATGAGCTACATGTGTATGTTAGGTGTGCAGGTGACATGATGCGGATGAGATGATGGTGTGATGCATGCAGGTGTGATGCGCACGTTCACACAGACTTAATGTAGACGCGCTTTATGCGTGTTGACATGACTCAATGCAGATGGGCGTCGGCCGCCACATCCCGGACATCCGCCACGCACCGACGCGGGACACCCGTGGCGGGGACGGGTGGGGGTGGGGGGGGGGGGGGACGGACGACAGGCGTGCAGCCGGCCGGCGGAATCACAGTGACACCGCAGCGGGGGCCGAGTTTTCGCCGTTAATGCAGTCGGCGGCGGCGGCCCGTCCGGCGGTGCTAACGACCGTCCTAGCTGGCCGTCTCCAGCCGGTCATTAGAGTCGCGCTGGCTGCGCCGGCACCGGCCCACTCGTCAAACTCGAGAGTAATTAAGTTTGCCGGCTCCAGACGGGCCTGCAGTGCAGGGCCGGACGACGGGGCCGGCCGGCGCCTATTGTCGTCGCCCAGCGCCCGCCGAATAAAAATATAATTTACGACCGCATAATGCGCTTTTATTGCCTCAATTCCAGCGTGAATATATTTCACCAGAATGACATTCAATTATTTTGAATTTCACCGTAGCAAATATGTAATTATAAGTTGCCCGGTAAAGTCTGAAATAAACAGTTTACGATGGAAGTGGCACACAATGCTCCCCGGATATAATAATGGCGGAAAAGTTGTCCGGGTATATCTGACATGCAATAGTCGTCCGTTGCGCGAAATGGTCGCGCCTTGCAGCGGCAATGAAAAGATGGCAGTGCCGCGCGCCGGCGTGGGCGCCCTGCAGTGTCTGCAGCACACTGCAGGCTGACGGGGGGCGGAGGCGGCGAGGGCCGAGCGTGCACGTGTGCACGGCACGCTGCACGCCGCTGCACGCCGCCGCCGGGGCCGGCGCCGGGGCCGGGTTCCGGTGTCGGCCATCTTCTCGCCGGTCGGGGCCGTGTGAGTCGGCTGTGTCAGCCGGCTGCGTGACGATGCCTTAACGGCGGCATTATTGCTGGCGCGGGAACACTTGGCCCGTTTTTATTGCCAGTTCGTATTTTTCATCATGCGCTTAACGGGAAATTGGACAGTGGTGATGATATACTTAATCAGCGGCGCCGCCCGGTCCCGCGGTAAGCCCATTCGCGGTAAGCCATCACGTTTGTATTTTTGCATATTCATAAAATCCGGTTCGTACACGTAGCGTTCCCAGGTTTTAAATCGTGTCTCATGGAGCGTTTTCGTGCTGCACAGTCAACACATATGTCGGATATTTCAATGTGTTTTGAAGTATCCGAACTCGCGAAAGGGGAGGGTTCGCTCGAATTTTTCGGAGCGCTCCTTTGGTCCAGGAAAAAATTGAGTGGGTACACTCGGGTCTTCACACAGATAAACGCATTTCCTTCCAAGGGGTGCCTCTTCCCTCAGAGAAGCGCCTCTAGCTGACAAATTCGGGGGGGGGGGGGTTGCGCTCGGGCCTTCCAAAACGGGCGCCTCCCAGCCGGAGGGGCGCCACCTTCCCAGGGGGGGGGGGCATATGCACCCAGCGCCGCCTTTATCCACCCCTGTTTGGAAGGATGCCTTCTATTTAAGCATAGTGCATAGTGCATGGCATGGTGTCCTTGTTTGTTTCACTCGTAGTGAAAGCTCGGTTTTATTGGTCAGAATCCAATTGCTCCCGCCCACTCCGTCTGTTTTAGATTGTCGAGTTGTAAGGATTGTCGATAGCTGACAGTACCTAATAGCAACAATAGGCAATAATAATAGCAATAGTAACAATAGTAATACTGGTAACAAGTCCAATAAAATGGAACCGCATAATGGACTGGCTGTTTTATTCCGAAAGGAATTATTTTATGTATTCTATTGACCATAAAATATGCCTAATATTCCTGTGATACTTCATCATCCGTCAAAAACCGGCACAATTTGGAATATATCATTATTGACTTCCATTAAGTCACGTGACACAAGGACTGCCCCTGATTGGTGTGACGTCAGCTCAGGACCCTTCACTTGTTGGAACTGGGGCCCTCTCGGGTTCTCCGAATTCCCCCTGGAGTGGCAAATGCATTGTGTGCTTCGTCACGGCATATGTTAAAACGCAACGAGATCAACGTCATTCGGAACCAAAGGGGCGAGGCATTGACCCCATGCTTCCTGGATCCACCACTATCACACACGGGTTAGCGTCTTCCATTCGTCATCCTGATACTCCGCCGTCTCCTCCACCTCCACCCCACCCCAGCTCTCTCTCTCTCTCTCTCTCTCTCTCTCTCTCTCTCTCTCTCTCTCTCTCTCTCTCTCTCTCTCTCTCTCTCTCTCTCTCTCTCTCTCTCTCTCTCTCTCTCTCTCTCTCTCTCTCTCTCTCTCTCTCTCTCTCTCTCTCTCTCTCTCTCTCTCTCTCTCTCTCTCTCTCTCTCTCTCTCTCTCTCTCTCTCTCTCTCGCTCTCGCTCTCGCTCTCGCTCTCGCTCTCGCTCTCGCTCTCGCTCTCGCTCTCGCTCTCGCTCTCGCTCTCGCTCTCGCTCTCGCTCTCGCTCTCGCTCTCGCTCTCGCTCTCGCTCTCGCTCTCGCTCTCGCTCTCGCTCTCGCTCTCGCTCTCGCTCTCTCTCTCTCTCTCTCTCTCTCTCTCTCTCTCTCTCTCTCTCATATATATACATATATATATACCGTTTTGCAATTGAAATTAGGATGGGTTTAATTATCATGTAATAAATGCACTGCGTGTAAAATATTTTCCTGCTTCCGTGCTATTTTCGGGTCTCTGTAACTGTTCTAAGAAGTATCCATTTCTGATGTCTCTCCGTTTTATGTCTTATACGTCTTAGGTATATGGTAAAATACGTATGCGTCGCCACTCCCTAGGATAGTACGTGCTTCGGAAACAGGCAAAGTTGTCACTATAGAACATACAAGTCACGGACAATATAAAAGGTGGTATTTAATCACTCATGTGGCCATAAATATATCGGAACACAATTATTCCCCCTCATGAAGACTGGACATCGGGTGATGGATCATACACCATGTAACCCCGGGAAAGAGACGAGGATGTACAAAAAAAGTAATTTTCAAAACCCAACAATTTGACGTCCACGGCGCGTCGCCCTGCCAGCGCCAGGGACTCCTGCCAGGGGCGGATTCAGGAATTTTCATGGGGGCACTTCTCTAAAGGGGCGTCATTTCTTTGGAGGGGCACCACTGCAAAAGCACTTGAAGGCAGGGGCGGACATAGGGGTGGCACTGAAGGCCACATGGAAATTTGCGCCCCTTCGGCCAGGAAAATGTTTCACTCCCAGAAAGCTCGAATGCAGCCCCATTTAATTGTCCAGCCAAAGGCGCTCCTCTCAGAGGAAAAGACGCCCTTTCAGTGTTCTCGTGTGCATCCCCCTCGAAATATTCAGCCAGAGGCGCTCCTTGGAAGGAAAAGGCCCCATCCAGTGTGTTTCAGTGAACCCCCTCGAATTACCCAGCCAGATGCGCACCTTGGAATGTAAAGGTGCCCCTCCGGGAAGGCCCGAGTACACCCCACCCGTCAAATGTTTCAGCTAGAGCTGCTCCTCCAGAGGCCAAGTTCCCTCCACCTTCCATAGGAGGGAGGCACATTCCCCCAATCCCCCATGCACCTGCCCATGACTCCTGCATCTGCAAGCCAGCAGCTGGCCGCGTTCAGGCTATCACAGTTGTCCCCTTTCTCTGGAGAAGACAGACCTCAAGCCGATACAGACGGACTGTGCGTTTCGAGTGGCTGAAATACAAGAAGACAGCACCAAGTTCGACTTGCTGGTGACAAGCCCTTCTGTGTTGGTCACCACTCAGGTGCGGATATTATCACAGCCAAGACGCCCAGTTTCGTGACCCTTATTGACGCCCTGAGGCGTAGGTTGGCGCAATCATTAGCGGCCCTCCTTGAAGCCCTATTGTCTCGCCAGCAGCCCGGAGACCAGAAGCCGTTCCAGCTGCTCCTGCGGATACACCCAGAACTGGGTAGAGCAGAAGATGCCCCACACGTCCGTGAGATGTTGAAGACATTTCTTCAACGGCTGCCGCCGCAGGCTTGTGCAGCATTATCGCTGCTGTCAGAGGAAGCTCCTTTGGGCCAATGGGCTACCGCAGCTGACAGATTCTTAGAAGCCTCGGCTTCAGGCCTGGTGTCAGCAATGGCGGCAGGATATTCAGCGGCGCGGACGGTATGTACCAGTCGGCGCAGTGTATCCGGACACCAGTACGCTGGTCACACCACAGGGTATAGTGGCGACGTCAGCGGCGGCGGTCAGTCGCCTGGAAACCGTCCCAAATGGCAGGTCACAAGAGTGAACGGGTCGAAGTTACTTTCAGGTCCCTCGGCGGGCTATCGGCGGAAACATCTGCGGGACCATCAGCGGGCCATCAGCGGGACCATCCCTGGGACCATCGGCGGGACCATCGGCGGGACCATCGGTGGGACAATCGGTGGGGCTATCGGTGGGACCATCGGCGGGACCATCGACAGGGCCATCGGTGAGACCATCGGCGGGGCCATTGGCGCTCCCGCTCCGATCGCAGCCCGCAGTTTAATACTTTTCATGCATGTCCATTTCCACTTCATATTTGGGGGGCAAATTCACTATTGGAGGGGCAAAACTGAACATTGTGGGCGCACATGTCCCTCCAAAGGCATACAAAACAACACCTCTGTTGTGTACCACTGTTCCGAGTCGGAAAATCTTGTTCACCCGCAGTGGTCAAGCTAAGTTGCATTTGCCAACGGAAAACACACCTCCATATGGCCCTTTTCAAAGCTGGCATGCTTACATTTGGATATATCGTATGATTAAAATCGAGGGAGTGTCGCAAAGCGCTTGGTTCATGTTTTGTATCGCAATTGGTAAATACCAAACGCATCACTGTCCACACGATGTGTTTATCAGCATCCGTGCCACTACACGTTTTTGCGTCCAATTTCGCCGTGTGTGCATCAATTTCAGCGATAAGAGCATCCATTTTTGACAGTTCGGCATAGCGCGTCCAATTTACAAATAACAACACCTTATTGTGGACCCAGCAGCATTCATTCTGGTGATAGCGCAACCTATTTCGACCATGCTGCATTTGAATTCAGATTTGCAATGAACATTCCAGCATGTGTGGCCATTTTAGTAATAGTGTAATCAATTTAGGCCGAGTGGGATCAAATTTAGCGCAGAAAATATTCTGCTTTTACTTGATTAATGAGACTTGCTTTTACAGTTGATATCTTAGCTGGTGTTTGTAAACTTCAGCTACTTGCAACGAGGGCTTCAGCCATCTTATTGTTTTGGCGGATATTCCAAACAATTCCTGTATTTTCTACACAACATCTTTTTGTACTCAATTTCGCCACCTATGCATCAATTTCAACGATAAGTCCATCCATTTTCGACAGTTCGGCATAGCGTACAGGAACCCAACAGAAGCGGTAAGATGGACAATCACCAATGCTCATCTTTTTAGTAGTGATTAGGCCAAAGTGACCAGACAGTTACACATAAAACGAGAAGTCGTATGGTCCATTACTGCTAAATACTTCCAGAAAAAGCGAAGTTTGCACGAGACCAAGAGGTAGGCGAACAATCCAAGAAGTTGACGAAGAATCTCGCGATTTATTGATCCCATGCATGGAGGAAAATCCGCAGCTAACAGTGAAGCAGCCCAGCATAATCCACAGCGTGACAGGGAGCGTGGCGTGACAAGTCCCGCGTGACAACTCCACGATTTCCCAGGTGCTTCACGGCTGCTGTGTAACGATGAAAAAGTGGTGCCCCAGCCGATGGAGAGAAACTCGCAACGGGTCAAGTATGACCGCTATGAGTTTGCAAACTGGATGATGACTGGTGAAATCGCCCGACACAGCGTTAATGTTGACGAACCTGGGTTTAACATCCATCTGATGCGCCCTCGAGGTCGAGCGGTAGCGGTCCAGCGGAGCGGTGGTCGAGCGGTGGCGAGAGAGCTATTCGCACGGTTTGTGGATCCCGTGGCAATAGCGTCACTGTCGTCACGGCCATCAGCGACCGCCATCCGGACGGCATCATCTACCACCAACAAGTTGTCGAAGGTGATGTCGATAAGCACAGATTCGCTGACTTTTTGCAAAGCATCAGCGCCATCGTTGGAGAAGACGAGGAGGTAACGTTTCTCTTGGACAACACGCCGTCACACCGGGACGGGGAACATCACGTGACGCTCCCTGACGCGTGCCAGATCCGTCGGCTGCTGGCATATTCACCATTTCTGGATCCAGCTGAGAATGTTTTCAGCGTGCCGAAGTCGACGGCGAAGCAGCATCTGGCTGTCAGCCAGCGCCGGATGGACGACAGGATGGCGGCAGCTCGTGCTGGCGTCACCCTGACTAGCTGGCGATTCAGCATCCTTAGAGAAGGCTTCGCTGTCGGGGTGCGGTCGGTGACCGCAGATGACATGCGGCGTCAATATCAGCACTCGAACTACTTCCTGCCAGCCGGCGCAGCCCGTGAGAACATCGACTAAGTGACTGTTACCCACGGACTAGATGACTGTGATGTACGCCCTGTGCTCTGGCGTGTAAGTAATCGGTAAGTGCCCTTTTTGTGAACACTTCGTGGTTTGTGTCCGTTGTTGCACGGAGTTCATGCGAAATTAATGGCATTTTCAGATACGTGGCAAGCACACTATTGATTTCCAGATATAACATGAGGGGTGTAAAAACGCCATCAAGTCAGTAGTGTTCGGTTCAGGCGCACAGTACCTGGATATCGAGTTGACGCATCAGAAGATGTAGAAGTAAGCCGTCATCTTACAAATTCCAACTAGCATTGGAGATCATATGCGTATGCATTTATATTGACACAACTTTTCACCATTGAACGGTTATTTGAACGTCGAATTTGGTTTCACACTGCCGAAACCGATTGTTTCCGTGCCGAAGTAAGCCCACATGCCGAATATCATGCTCATCTCATTGAATTCCGATGTGCTATGCCGAAATGGATTGCACTATTTTTTTAATGCTTCCTGTCCAGCCAAATTTCTCACTCTTGTGTCATATTTGGACGCAACATGTTGAAACGTCGAAATTGGATGCGCTTAATACGGAAATTCATGCACTTTGTTCAAACTTGCAAGCAAAAAAGGTGCATAAGTGCACCACCGCCCCCGCCCCCAGGGCAGAGGTCGCGCCAGCTGAAGCCCGCCCTGACCGGTCAAGGTCGACCATAAGTGCACGGTGCCCGTCCGCAGCAGCCCGAGTGATCCAGTGAAATGCGTGCGGTGAGCGTCGAGTCCGAGATGCAGGAGGCCGACGTTCAGGTCATCGTGATGACGTGTGTCCGCCACCAGGCAACTGTGCAGCAGATGCTCGTGCCGATAGTGGACTGTGGGGTGACTGAGGTGGTCGGAGCCGGAGTGCAGGCTAATGGTGAGAAGATCCGGAAGCTGTGCTCCGCGCCGGCCAAACGGACCCAGCGCCACAGCGACCTGGAGCAGAACGTACGGAAGAACATCCTCAGCATCAGCGGCGCTCCGGAGGCGGCGGGCGAGTCCACGGCGCCGACTGCCACCGAGGTGGCCAGGCTGGCAGCCGTTGCCCTGCAGCCGACGGAGATCGACACGGCTCACCAGATCGGCTGCCCGACCCGGGCCCACAGGACAAACCGGACCATCGCCATCCGGCGTACTCGCTTCGACGGAGATCGACACGGCTCACCAGATCGGCTCCCCGACCCGGGTCCACAGGACAAACCGGACCATCGCCATCCGTCGTACTCGCTTCGACGGAGATCGACACGGCTCACCAGATCGGCTCCCCGACCCGGGTCCACAGGACAAACCGGACCATCGCCATCCGGCGTACTCGCTTCGACGAACGGCAGCACCGCTACAATGTGAGGAAGACCCTGCGTATCGCGGAGGTGAGATCGGAGGTAATCACCCCAGACAGTTTAAACAGTGTGTCCATGTCGGAAAACCTCGAGTGGGACGTCACGTTTGCCACCCGACAGCTCGGGCGAACCGACCAGCTCCGTGCTGTGTGTTCTGACGTGGGACCGAAAGAATGTGCGTGCGCACGGAAACTGCCCCGCCAGAACTTCACCCAGAATCTGGAAACCCGAGGAGATCGATGGAAAAGGGCCAGCCCCACCGGCTGAGAACGTTCCCTTGACGGCTGGTGTTGCGGAAGGGTCGAGTGATGCGCTTTATATGTGATCAACACGCAATAACGTGTTCCGTGTCTATGGGCCAGCGCACGTGTTCCGGTCTCCTCTGCAAATGCATTGCACCATATTCCTTCGGGCATTTGAGCCATCCCAATCATTTTCATAAAACAACTTTACACTATGCAGACAACTCTACAATGTGCTTTGCAAGCGCACTGTACTCGCACCAAATGCACATGGGAGCGCACGCGGGTTTTCTGCTAGCAGGCAGCCGAAGTACATGCCGACAAAAGTCCACGCCTGCTCAGTCCACCGCGCCGTGCACACACATGTAAGCATCTGCGGAGAAAGAGTGTTAAAATGTGTCGAAGCGGCCACGCTGTGCACTGGGCGTGCACGGAGCGCGCTGTGCACGCCGTGCAGTGACCGGCGCCGCCGTCACGGTGACGTCACGGTGACCCGGTGACGGCGGCGGCGCCGTTTGACGAGTGCGGCTCGCGTGCCGTTCGCAGGTGCCGCGGCGGCGCGGCCGTGTCGGCCGGGCGGGCAGCCGGCCGACCGCGATGTGGCCTCGCAGCGCGTGTCATCGCCGCGGCAGCCCCGCCCCCCGCCGCGCAGACTCCGCCCCGCCCGGCTACGCTGTGTGGTGCCGTGCCTCTCCGGCCAGGTCGGGTTGGGTGCGTGCGGAACGCACGAGCTGCCTCGGAGTGGAGGAGGGACGAAGGTTATTTTGAACTCATGTATTTCGTGCAGCGCCAAAAATTTTGTGCGAAGGTTCAAGCGAGCTTTTGAGCGCTTTGGGATTCAGCCAATTGTCACCTATGAAGACAATTGCGTTAGTTTCCACTGGAGGCATATCTGGTGTGATGCTCCTTTGACTTATGGTGTTAGGCCAGCGCAGGGGAAGATTTATCCTCGGAGCTTTGGGAGGAGGGGCTTCCGATGAAATTCGCATGGAAAAAATGGAAGAATGGAGGGTTGGTCACATTTCTGTCATATATTTGTGGTTAAAGTCAAGATATATATATCCGCGTGTAGGACATGGCGCAACTGATTGTGATGATGAGTTGAATCGTATTAGGATCATTACGAGTGTCCGAAAGCTATTGCAAGTCCCTCAGTGCCTTACAGTGGCGTAGTCAAGGGGTGAAGGGAAGCCCCCCCCCTGGGAGGGTCGAAGTGGGCCCTCGATGTGGCCGCCTTGAGGGACCGCAAGGCCCCAAGGCGTCGGTGCAGGGGCCAGCAAGGCCCCTGGGTCGATGCAGGGCCCCTTGACCGACGAAAGGGGCCCCGGGCTGACGGAAAGGGTTCCAGACCGATGAAGAGGACACCCCGGTCGACGGAAGGTGCTCTCAGGAAGATGTTGAGGGTCATTGGCTGGGCTAGCGTGAAGGGCTTTTGGATCGACGGAGGAGGCCCCGGATAGTTGGAAGGGCTCGGGCTAACGGAGAGGGCCCTGAGCCAATATGAAGGGCCCCTGGGCTGTCGGCGGAGCCCAAGCCGAAGAAAGGACCCCCTGACCCGGTGGACAGGGTCCAAACGTTTGAAGAGGAGCCTCCGGCTTGTCGGGAAAGACCCTGTGTCGTCAAAGAGGGTCCCTGAGACGACGGAGGGGGTCCTAGTTTCCGGAGGATCACTGGCTGTCAGAAAGAGCCCATGGGCCGACGGATGGGGCCAAACCCTACAGTGGTCCCTGGCCTGATGGAGGGGCCCAAGCTGTTGAAAGAAAGGCATCCGGTCTGACAGAGGAGGCCCTGCATCTATAAGGAAGGCCTCTACGCCGAAGGAGAAGGACCACTGGCTACCGAAGGAGACCGTGGGCCATCGGAGAAGGTCAAGAGCCGGTATGAAGGGCCCCTGGGCCCGATCCTAAGGGAGCTAATGAGTCCCTAATGGCCAACGATGGTTGTGAGAAATACCGTGGGCCAGCGTCAGGAACTAGAAAGCCCTTGAAATAGAAAGACGCTATCCAGAGCAGGAAGGACTCTGACAATTAGTTAGTTGGTTGGGCTTTAGGGCGCTTCAATCAGGCGATCATTCGCGCCCAGGGCCTCTGGCACAGCTGGAGAGGACCCCTGACGATTGAACATGGCCACTGAGCGCTAGAGAAGGCTGGACTGGGGTGCTCAAGAAGCTTTGAGGGATCCCTATGAGCAGTGGCGTCGCCACGAGAAATTCTTCAGGGGGCAAGGTCGAGAAGGGGCCTCCTGTTCCCCGAAACGGGGCCTCCATTGTGTTAGGGTCTCATATTGTTTTTAGGCTCTTATACTATGGTTCGAGGATGGGAACATGATTTCATATTGGTTTTTGTTTGTTCTTGGCATGGTGCATCATTTACTCAAACGCAATAGCACTTAATCATTTTCGCTGAAAACTGGGCCATACCAGGGTATAAATAGTAATATTTGCATAAATACACCAAGTGCCAAAACAAACCAACGTCTCAATGCTTTCTCGAATCTTCCCGCTGGCCTCTAGGTTGCAGCGAGCTGGCGGGGCTGGTGCTAGCATTTCTTACAGATATCTGCCATTGATCAACCCACTTTTAAGTCCTCCAAGTCTAACTGAATATAGCTAGATTCATCACTACTGTTATTCCACCAGCTTGATGTCATAAGCAAAGCTTGAACGACCATTTCTCAGTCCAAGGACGACAATTTCGTAAAGGTGACAACGAGAAAGTGGATTGCGGTAGTTCTTTTTAGCGTCATCTTAGGAATTTGTTTATTTTATAACATTTGGTGCTGGCTGCAAGGCAACTGTCACACGAGCTAAAAATATATCCTCAGCGAATAAATTCACGGCAAGAACAAACGTGAACAGCAATGCATAAATGACAATGCAACAATGCAACAATGTCAATTGCATACGCCAATCCAAGCCTTCCGATTCCACGCCGTCACGCCCATAGTTTTCGCTGTGCTGTACCGTTTGTAAATGACGTTGAGAAGGTATGGAAGCTGGGAAGCCCTAATCATGCAGGCTGTAATAACGAAAGAAGTTTCTTGGAAAAAATGCATTTAAAAACATCCCCATTCATCCCATTTCGCATAAAGCATGGATGTCATATTATATGCTTATAGAAGAGGTAATTGTCCCCTCAATGTTGGCTTTTCCCTATGGGTGTATGTTTCGGAAAATTATTGAGGGGACCAGTGGAGTACCTATATATTCGGGGGCAAGCGGATTTGCAGGCGGGGGGACACCTACGCCCATTAAAAGTCCTTAGTTTCGACCACTATTTTCTCCAAAAGGGTACATTTTCGAACGGAAATAATTAGTCATAGAACTAAATTGTCCTGTGGGAGGGC